>NQII01011262.1:0-31683 GCA_002778355.1 Clitarchus hookeri
TTTATCAAGTGCCCCAGTGATTTAAGCTTCCCATAGGTCACGATAGCTGATTAAATTTTCTGACCACTAGAACGCTATGCCATCATTTTCATTGTGTTCCCTCTGCGTAATAAATATAATTTGGATGCTTTTCACTAATATTAGCTGCTTTTAATAGGCCTAAAATATGTGGGACAGACAGAACAAACAAAAGAAAATTGTTGATGGTATATTTGACTAGTGATAGTCGGTAACATCGTCATGGTAGATAAAATTAGTGGCAGGTATGGTTTTGNTGTTGATGGTATATTTGACTAGTGATAGTCGGTAACATCGTCATGGTAGATAAAATTAGTGGCAGGTATGGTTTTGTTATGTTTGTTTTTGGTGAGATCAGTTGTTAGATTTGCATCGTATGTCTAAGCTATGCTTGATCTCGTATGGATGGTTTGTGTAAGGTCAGCAGTATTACTTGTGATCTGAATTTTTTTGTTTTATACCTAATGGTTACAAAATGACAGTCGATTTCATGTGTAGAAAGTCTTGGGGCGTAATGGATTACGCCAGTTTAATCGGCCAAGGAGGAGGGGGGTGTAACAGACATTCTGATTTTGTAGTTATATAAAATGGTTCGAAAATANCAGTTTAATCGGCCAAGGAGGAGGGGGGTGTAACAGACATTCTGATTTTGTAGTTATATAAAATGGTTCGAAAATTATGTTGACTTTGCTTATAAATGAACCTAGGGTATAACATTACATCTCGATCACGGAGCATGGATACCTCCTTTCTGCATTTAAGGTCTGTGTATAATATGTTGATGAAAATGGTGGGAATATGTTTATGAAATTGGTTAGTAACTATGATTAGAAATGTACCTTCTTTGGTATTGGGTGTATTAAAATGGACTAAATTTGATTATTCATTAGATCATTCTTCCGAAATTACCATCAACTATGCTTATATAATTGCTAAGGAAAAGATAAATTTTGTTAGCCTCTTTGAAGTCTTCAGATTTACCTATAGTTTGTATAGTACCTACAAGTGTAACTTCGGAACTTGTGTGTAACAATGCTTACGTAAATGCTTGAATTGTAAGGTATCGTATCGCCTTACCGAGGTAGGGAATATTACGTTTGACATTTGCTTGGTGACTTAAACTCCAATGGATGATCAATGGTTAGTAACTATGCTTATATGAGGGCTTAAAGCATAATGTGACACACGTGAAAACTTGCGGTCATACACTATATCAACATGGCAGGTTTCAATTACACAAGCCTAATGGTTTTTAATTACAGACAACTATTCATTGTTCAAGGGGTTGTAAATTATGCCTATATATCATATTTAATGGTTAATGGTTCCAAAATTATGACCAATTATGCTTAATTAAGGGTTTTAACTTAATATTCTGTACATGCAATCTCGGGATCAGAAATGGTGCTAAGATATTGCATTTCAGAAACCTAACTGGAATGGTTAAAAAATTATGTCAACTATGATTGTAAAAATATGTAGGGCTTTTTGTATCGTATCTTTATACTCATGGTCGTAAATGATGTCACTCTATTGTATATCAAGGGCCCAGCTCAACTGGTCCTCAAATAGTGATCAACTATCCTTATAATAGGCTGTAGGGCTTATCACATTGTAAATATATTTTATTTTCTATTTACGATAATGAGAGCACTTTTGAGGCCCTTAGCTACCTTTTTAAATAAATATTGCAATGTAAGTAATAAACACAGTGTGTGTATTCCACCACACTCGGAAGTGAACGTCTAAGGCTACAATAAAATATTGTCATTGACTATTATTCGAAAAGAGAGGGCTTTCAAAATTCAAAAGTTCTCACTTTACAGGGAATAGCCTCTAGTAGCCATAACTGACGTCTCTCTATGTACCGCCTTTGAAGAGCCTAGCTCAAATGGTTTGAAAATAGTTACCAACTATACCTATAAAAGACCTGGGGTGTAACATGTAGTATGCTCATCGTGATTATGAGTGTCAAATGTGATAAAAATTTTACTCCTGTAACTGGGCTATACTGGAGAGGATGTATGCTTTGGAAGGGCGCAGGATTTGGGGGCGGGGGGGAAGGGAGGAGAGGGTCCAGTAGACACAGTGCACTTAGAAGAAATCTGCTCAGGTTGAAGAATTTGCAGCCAGCGATGACTTGCAGGATGATGGCGTATGCGATGTATGCGAAGCACCGGAAACTCCAGTCACAGAGCACACAATTTTACAGAATAGAAGAGGCGCTTTCTTCGATGTAAGCGAACTCGTTCGTTCACTGGGCACGAGGCTCGAGGAACAAATATTATGTTTCTGTGGTTGAGCTGCAATTATGTTACCAGGTACAGAATTGCTAATACACTAACATCATTGGTCACACAAGTCTTAACCGTGTTATAATGGAACTCAGATATTTTAGTAAATATTTTCGATTTAATGCATTTTAAAGGGCGAAGTATTAACAATTGAAGGTTTGATTGTGTTCTGATATCGTGTACAATCGATTAAACTGGTAATTAAAAAGTTCTAAAATCAGAAGAACATATATTTTTTCAATAAAAAAAAAATTAACACAATTTATTGGTAATATAGTACAAATTGAAAGATATATGTATTAGTGTATACTATACATTGTATTTTCTCGGTAATTACAAAAAGAATTTCTGCTATAGAACGAATTAAATTTTAAAAAAATTATACAAATTTAAAACATTTTTTTAAACCTGAGGATTAAAAACCTGATTTTAAATTGGGTTTTTTGGTATTGAACAATATATGTTACTGGTAATTAACTTTTAAAGTTTAATGATTTTTATGTTTTTTAAGTTAATGTATCGATTTTATAAGATTTTAAAACCACAGTATTAAAATTTTAATATTTAATTGGGATATATAGTGTAAGACAGATTTACGACTAATTAAAAAGAAACTAATTAAAAAATTCGATTTCTTTAGTTTTAAGTTAAAATATTCATTTACTAAATTTTTAACTTAATGGTATTTAGAATAGTTTTGTAGCTTCAAACAATTAATTTTATCGTTTATTAAAAATATAACTTTCTGAAATCAAACGAATTTTTATGTTTTACATATAAAAATATCAATGTAATGAATATTTAAAAGCATTAGACTTAAAATGATGACTTTTATTTTTGATATACCCATTTAAACCTTAAGACTACCATATGTATCGATACTCAGTCATCTAAGGGACATGTCTACCAACCCAAGGTCCTGCAGTTCGAGGTTCCTCCGCTCCAACATATTGTTTCACTTGCATTAAAATACACATAATGATAGAGGCGAAAATTACATGTATAACAAATAAAATTTGGACCTTGAATTCTGGGAGAAAAAATAAATTTATACAATAGGCGCTACCTAGGAACGGATATCGGAAACAAAGATGGCTACACTGGTGTCATCTAGCATTCTGCATCGGAAATAAATATGGCTGCTTACACTGATGCCATCTTGAAGTTGGCATCCGAAAAAAAGAAAAGCGAATAAGTCGACACCAGCTGTGCATCGACCAGTCGGCATCGGACACAAAGATATCTGCCTACACTAGCACAACCAGGCAGGGAATATTGGAGTCAAAGATGGCTGCCTAAAAAAACGAATGACTAGCAGAAATACACAAAATGACGGGTGATAAATACGTCGACACCAATGGCGCACTCTAACAAATGACATTAGAAACTAAGAGAAAATCCAAGATTGCAGATGAGGGTAAAACCCAAGATGCAGGCGAAAGCCAAATACATCATGGCTGCTACCTGAGTGGAATGACAGAGCACGATAAAGCACGCGCATGGCCCAAATGTCCTTCCCAAGCTCCAGTTATCACAGACCAGGGCTCCTTAGCTAGGCACCACTTGTCCCAGCCGAGCTAGTCCCCAGATTCTCTCCCAGCTCCCTGTCCCTATCGAAGGTCACAATCACTACTAAGGTTAAGTCAGGCCCGGCTCGTTGCCAGCTGCTCATGGTGTCGATGTAAGTGTAGGTAAAAAGTTGACAGTAGAGATATTTGGGTGGCTCTTAACAACGAGGTCTTGACAGCCGATGACGGTGATATGAGTTGAGTATGTAGCAGCATCGGAATTCAAGGGTGGGAGACACCGGAGTTTCCCAAGAAAACCAGCGGCATCGTTCGGCAAGATTCCCATTTGTGAAAATCCGGGCGTGGCCTGGCCGGGGATTGAACCCGGTTCACCTTCGTGGGAGGCGAGCAGTTTAACCGCTCAGATACCACAACCCCTTGTACATAAAAGGTTTTATGACTCACAGTGGTTGAATAAGTATTATAAAATTAATAAACTAAATACTCACGAAACTTTGATATTTTAGGTTTAAGCTGGGAAGAAAACTGAATCCTTATGACATTTTGATATAATTTTAAATCTTACGCTGGGAATGAGATGTTTGCGAGTAATACTTCATGATTTTCTTTGAAAAGGTTGTAAGATTTATGGAAATACATATTTCCTACCATTTTGTGAATCTAAAATGTTTTGACGATATTTATATATTAATAATTAAAATACTAACTTCTTTTTTTTTCAATTATTAACGGGTATGCGACATACCTGGCATGGTAATCGTCAACGACACAGGTTTCTTCACACTTTTTGAATAAAACTTTTTAAAATCATTTCATGCATGACATGCTCGGTTGCTTCCTAAATACGTAATGTGTCACAAGCATTTTATACTTGACGTGTAATGCATATAGGAAGAATTAGAAGCGGCGCTGTCATAAACCCACCCCACCCCCCGAACATAAAACCAGTGTAGGGCATCCCAGTAGACACATGTTACCCATTAACGCGTGCTGAGGTCAAGCTGTGGCGGGGAAGCACTTTCCGCAAGCGGGCCTCCTCCCCCGCCACCCCTAGCAAATGTACACACCAGAGAAAATGCCTGAAAAGCTTGGAAGTTGTGCCACGAGACTTTCTCCCCCTTTAGCAAACCGCGGGGCAAATTGGACATGCGCCGCGGACAGAGAGCTGAAAGGGTAAGCTTTAGGGTGCAGAACACACACCCCCCAACCTACAAGAACCACAACACATGTATGAAGTGTTCATTTTCAAAGCTTTCTTCCTCCCCCTTTCCCAACAGACAGGCATGTGTAAGAATCTAGGGAGGGCGCCCAGACAGTTTAAAAGCCATTTTTAGAGACAAGGAGGGAGTCAGCCATATCTCCATGCTGAGAGAGGAAGTCAGTCAGTCAGCGGAGGCTTGGGAATCAGACCCTGGTCGAGTCAGTTACCACAGTTACCAGAGTTACGTCGGACGAGTAGTATCACCACGCCGGGATGCGAGTCAGTCAGTCGATCAGTTGAATCATATCAGTCAGTCAAGCCAGTCATATCAGGGTAGTCGGAAGCTGCGATACTCCGCACTGGGAGATTCAGTTACGTCAGAGTAGTCAACAAGTCAGTTAGAAGCGTGTGCAGAGAGAGAAAGTCCGTGCAACAGTTAACCGAGGCCGGGGAGATCGGACCCTGGCCGAGTCAGTCAGTCACATTAATCAGTCAGTCAGTTGAATCACACAGTTACGTGAGAGGAAGTCCATTGGGATGCTGAGAGGCCGCGGGGTTTGGGCCCTGGCAGAGACAACCAGAGACAGTGTTAAGGGGTTAACCATATCGGGACAGACAACCAGTAATTTTCCATGCCGCGATGCACAGGGCGAGAGTCAGTGCGGAGATAAGTCAATCAGTGATACTCCATCGCTGGACGGCGACGAGCGGCAGGTGGCGTGGTACTTGGAAGCGCCACACTGGGACGCGTATGGCAACAGGCATTGGGAGCCAGATCGCGGACGTCAGCCGAGTCAGTTACATCCTGTGCCGAGAAAGGGAGTCAAGTGGTGAGCCTCAACGATGAGCACCACATCGAGCGAGTGGGAGTAGTCCAGTGCAACCCTGCGCNCCCTCGCCAGTACGAGGGAATCAGTTAGTAAAAGCCGAAGGAAGAAGCCAGCTGAGTATAGCATGCCAACGCGAACCAGTCCAAAGGCCTGTACAGGGCCACCCAACTCACCAGATATCAACTTCTTCTGGAACAACAATCAAGCAAAAAATACAGATAAGTACAAACGTTGTCACTCAGGGACGTGTCCTGTCAGCCAATGCCCCTACAGCATCGGAAACGTTATCCAGAACACTGTAATCAGCGGATGTACATCCGAAAAAAAGTATAACAATTTCCGAGAGCAGTCAGGCACATCACTGCTTGCAACTACGTTCAAGGTCAAATCTGTCTTTGGATGTAATAAAGGGATCTGGGAAGGGGGAATTATACATCTGTTTGTTTTAAAAATTTTAATTAAGTAGCATACACATACTGTACATGCCCTAATACACCAACATCACCATTCGTATCAACCAACTTTCTAAATACCCAAATAGCATCACCAAGCTCAAACTTAAGCTTACGTCGCGAATACAATACTGGACTCTGAGCNACTTTCTAAATACCCAAATAGCATCACCAAGCTCAAACTTAAGCTTACGTCGCGAATACAATACTGGACTCTGAGAAATACTTACAACAGAATTAGGAGTACCAACATCTCGTTTATATTAAATTATTTACTAAGGAAAATGTATTGCCTAGTTTTTCTTATTTTATTCTGTTTGTGTATTATTATTGCTAGTTTGTCTTTATGTGGTATACCTTTTTTATATCAGGCTTTTATTCCCAAGAACTCGCAGGGTGTTGTAACGTATGAGTAAATTCTCGTCACAAGGTGACGGGAAAGAATGTATAAACTCCTGTAAAAGTTCCAGGAATGTATGAATAAATTCCCGGTCAAATAAACCTGTTAAAACCAAGACATGATTAAGTCATTGTTTGAGATACCCTCAACCTTCAAAGCATCTTATAGTCTGTGCCATCTAACATTAACTGAGGACCCTATGAACCACTCTGTACACCACAGGTGGGGAATAGCGTCATACTTGTGTTAACATAAAAGTACTTTATTTTTGCTATAATTTCAACTTGTACTTATATAATATCTCTAAATTGTAACTTATGAATAAAATAGGGATAAAATAGTTGTATTGGTAATACGTAGTAAAACAAAGTTCTTATGCAAAATATTGTTAATCTGACTGCGCACGAATGCGGTCCTCTGTCTAGACTCAGTTAAACTTTGCTTGCATGAGGCGGAGGAATATCCTGGTAGTCAAACTTTAGGAGGGCTCCAGAAAAGTTTGAAGTAACTGTGAATGAAGCGTACTCAACAAGTACAATGAGAGNACTTTCTAAATACCCAAATAGCATCACCAAGCTCAAACTTAAGCTTACGTCGCGAATACAATACTGGACTCTGAGCAATACTTACAACAGAATTAGGAGTACCAACATCTCGTTTATATTAAATTATTTACTAAGGAAAATGTATTGCCTAGTTTTTCTTATTTTATTCTGTTTGTGTATGATTATTGCTAGTTTGTCTTTATGTGGTGTACCTTTTTTATATCAGGCTTTTATTCCCAAGAACTCGCAGGGTCGATAACGTATGAGTAAATTCTCGTCACAAGGTGACGGGAAAGAATGTATAAACTCCTGTAAAAGTTCCAGGGATGTATNTAACGTATGAGTAAATTCTCGTCACAAGGTGACGGGAAAGAATGTATAAACTCCTGTAAAAGTTCCAGGGATGTATGAATAAATTCCCGGTCAAATAAACCTGTTAAAACCAAGACATGATTAAGTCATTGTTTGAGATACCCTCAACCTTCAAAGCATCTTATAGTCTGTGCCATCTAACATTAACTGAGGACCCTATGAACCACTCTGTACACCACAGGTGGGGAATAGCGTCNATAGTCTGTGCCATCTAACATTAACTGAGGACCCTATGAACCACTCTGTACACCACAGGTGGGGAATAGCGTCATACTTGTGTTAACATAAAAGTACTTTATTTTTGCTATAATTTCAACTTGTACTTATATAATATCTCTAAATTGTAACTTATNTTATTTTTGCTTTAATTTCAACTTGTACTTATATAATATCTCTAAATTGTAACTTATGAATAAAATAGGGATAAAATAGTTGTATTGGTAATACGTAGTAAAACAAAGTTCTTATGCAAAATATTGTTAATGTGACTGCGCACGAATGCGGTCCTCTGTCTAGACTCAGTTAAACTTTGCTTGCATGAGGCGGAGGAATATCCTGTTAGTCAAACTTTAGGAGGGCTCCAGAAAAGTTTGAAGTAACTGTGAATGAAGCGTACTCAACAAGTACAATGAGAGAACAATAACAACTTTATTTAAGGTGACCGCCGTCCTAGTGGGTCTGACATATCTCGAGAGCTGAAACACAAAATTTCGTTCTTCTAAACAGAATAACTCTGCAAACAGATTTCAACACGGTATCTACTTAATAAGAATGACAAAGAACGTGCAACAGAAAATTCGAAATTGCCGCAGCATCTCTCTGCTTTCCATCTCGAGTTTAGTGTTATATAAACTTCTATCGCCTGTGGCTGACAAGGTTTAGGTAAATTGGAGCAACTTCAATAGCTTGTAAATGAAAATATGTGAGACTAAAAAAGTTAAAATTTTGTTAAATACGCGACCCTTTTATTTTTTAAAAACGTTTACACATAGGCCTTTATTCTGCATTCGGCAGAACATCCTGGGTGTAGCTAGGATAGGTAAGGGAGAGAAATACGACGACAGACTTTGTTAAAAACTGAACTTTTTGAGAGCCAGCTGCTCGTTAAATTCTGCTGTAAAAGTTAGGAATACGGTCCTTGTGGCAAAAGAGCGGTGGTGATTACTGAAGTATTTCTGGATGTACCCTGTAGTGGTAATTCTATTTCCTGCAACAATTCTCACGGCTTCAGAGGCTTCGGCATATTCATCACGTGCAAACAAGTTATAAGGCCCCTCCAGAAGGAAAAAAAAAACNTCACGGCTTCAGAGGCTTCGGCATATTCATCACGTGCAAACAAGTTATAAGGCCCCTCCAGAAGGAAAAAAAAAACACGCGATGGAGAGTAAAGTATGAATTGTAAGGGAAAAAAAGCACTATTGAAACGATTTTCCTACCATGTAATTCCCATAGATCAGCATTCAATTTGTATTCTTGTANTCACGGCTTCAGAGGCTTCGGCATATTCATCACGTGCAAACAAGTTATAAGGCCCCTCCAGAAGGAAAAAAAAAAACACGCGATGGAGAGTAAAGTATGAATTGTAGGGGAAAAAAAGCACTATTGAAACGATTTTCCTACCATGTAATTCCCATAGATCAGCATTCAATTTGTATTCTTGTANGGGAAAAAAAGCACTATTGAAACGATTTTCCTACCATGTAATTCCCATAGATCAGCATTCAATTTGTATTCTTGTAAAAGTAAAGGCAACTGGTATATTATTCAGCCTTAAATATTACGCTACTACCAACAATTATCTTTTCTTTGATTAAAAATTATTCCAGTCACAATCCTAAAATTACGAATGTTGAAACTTAAAAACAATAAAGTTCAGATGATACATAATTTACCCAATTTATGGTATTTTCAAATTATGATTGACTTTATTTTTAACACAATGCAAAAGGTAACCAAATGCAAAACTCTTTTATCACATGAATTGTAAAGCGCTAAGCACCATCTAAATTAATGTCATAATAGTACCACTCGTAAACGTTACTGTCGTTTTAGTGAAAACCTAATATCAAGTAAATTGGAGCGCAGGTAATAAAGAGTTTAGTAAAATTTATTAATAAATCTTATAATCTACAGGCGAACATATATACAATTATAATATAAACTGGGTAGGAATCTACTTGGTTAAATTATTTCTCCAGTTTCAATAAGTAGAGAACTTCATTTGTTTTTCCACAATTTAAATCCAGTTTAAGGGGTCCACCTACCTGGCTCTTAAACTTNATAAGTAGAGAACTTCATTTGTTTTTCCACAATTTAAATCCAGTTTAAGGGGTCCACCTACCTGGCTCTTAAACTTAGTTGCCTTGTGTTGAAATACACCTTTTCCAAGAAACTATCAAAGATGCATTCAAATATGCTGCTCTAAGAAAATAACATAAACTTCAGACGAAGCCTGTTGAGCGCTTTCATGGCGTCACGCACATTTGAAACATTATTTCAGAACACTCTAAATAGCTAAACGTGGCTTTTTCAAAGCGATGTATCTCTAAGTATACCCTTGAGNATAAGTAGAGAACTTCATTTGTTTTTCCACAATTTAAATCCAGTTTAAGGGGTCCACCTACCTGGCTCTTAAACTAAGTTGCCTTGTGTTGAAATACACCTTTTCCAAGAAACTATCAAAGATGCATTCAAATATGCTGCTCTAAGAAAATAACATAAACTTCAGACGAAGCCTGTTGAGCGCTTTCATGGCGTCACGCACATTTCAAACATTATTTCAGAACACTCTAAATAGCTAAACGTGGCTTTTTCAAAGCGATGTATCTCTAAGTGTACCCTTGAGATACGCACAAAAATTTCAAGCGTCTACATCGAATCTTGCTACAGACTTTCCACCCAAACAATGATAGGGTGACTGCTTAAGTCTCGTATGTACACGTACCACGCCGAGATCACTGCATACTGATACAGAGCATTGCGCGTTGCGGCGATGGCGTACTTGATGTACGCAACAGCGTAGTCCTTATCACTCCCGCGCTTCTCGGCCACAAATGTGGAAAATAGCTCTGAGATAGGCGGGCCCCTTAAAACACTGTTACATTAACATAAGCGGGGATCACTTTGTGACAGGTTGGAGTGACTTTTTGACACAAAAAATCCCCTATTTCAGTGGGTTGTTTCTGATATTCAATGGTGCCAACTGAACCACTTAACATTACAAGCAGTCTTTTTAAAATGGAAGGAAATTTAATAAACAGTGAAAAGTTCTGTGTCACAAAGTCACCTCCCATGTCCAAAGTTGTCCCTGCTTACGGTATTGTTGTTTACCAGTTAGATGTATCGTCCAAAANGGTTGTTTCTGATATTCAATGGTGCCAACTGAACCACTTAACATTACAAGCAGTCTTTTTAAAATGGAAGGAAATGTAATAAACAGTGAAAAGTTCTGTGTTACAAAGTCACCTCCCATGTCCAAAGTTGTCCCTGCTTACGGTATTGTTGTTTACCAGTTAGATGTATCGTCCAAAANACAAAGTCACCTCCCATGTCCAAAGTTGTCCCTGCTTACGGTATTGTTGTTTACCAGTTAGATGTATCGTCCAAAAATAAACCCCATATATTGTAATTCATTATTGCCGACTATTAAAAGTGTTTATGCAAACTAAAGTATCAGTGTACGAAAAGTTTCATATGAAATACGATTTTGCAAGTGGCCTTTCAGAGATACTGTAAAGTTTTTTCTGTAGTGTTAAAGTATCCACGCGTTAAAGACCATTCAGAATCAAAAATTTACATCTTCGGTGTATTTTTTCCCTTGTGATATATCTTCTCTTATTACGAAAGGTGAATGTGTACCAAAATTAAAAAAACTGATGCCTCCTTTNTTTTCCCTTGTGATATATCTTCTCTTATTACGAAAGGTGAATGTGTACCAAAATTAAAAAAACTGATGCCTCCTTTAAGGGTAGCGTTGGTTTCTTATTTCTTTTTACCAAGTGCTCTTAAACGTAATATTCAAAGAGGTCGTTCTCGGGTGACCTTTCACCAGGAGCACCTTCCATTTTTCCTTTTNTTTTCCCTTGTGATATATCTTCTCTTATTACGAAAGGTGAATGTGTACCAAAATTAAAAAAACTGATGCCTCCTTAAAGGGTAGCGTTGGTTTCTTATTTCTTTTTACCATGTGCTCTTAAACGTAATATTCAAAGAGGTCGTTCTCGGGTGACCTTTCACCAGGAGCACCTTCCATTTTTCCTTTTNGTGCTCTTAAACGTAATATTCAAAGAGGTCGTTCTCGGGTGACCTTTCACCAGGAGCACCTTCCATTTTTCCTTTTGTTTCGCTTCCACCGGGAATTCGGGTGTGTATAAAAGTTGAAGTTCCAGTTTCACCGCCGCCTTTTTTGACATTCTTATGTTGTTTTAATCGCTAATTGCCTCTTCTCGAAAAGTGGGTCAACCCTCATATTTTGATGGACAGATTAATAATTAGTCAATATTATCAACTTCGCTTCATTCTGTAGGGCTTATTTGGAGAAGGTAGACTGGACATTAAAAAAGATCTGAACGGCAGACACGCCTGTTTGTTATCAGAGATTGGAAGCCAATACTCAAAAGTACAACACTTTATAAAACAAAGAAAGAAGAATGTTTAAATGTGGTGTAAAATAAGTTTAATTGTCACTATTGTGTTTTGCATCTGATACATTTGACAATTATTCTGACTTTCAACGTTCTTTACTCTCACCCACCAGAAAAAAAAACATTATGCAAGTTAACAAGCATGTTGGCGGGGTGGTAAACTTCTGGATTCACAAACGGGAGGATTGCGGCTCGTTCCCCGTTTTGCCCTTTACCATTTCGGTTTACCATAGCCTCCCGTAACAACTCCAGGCGAATGCTGGTATGGTCCTTACTAAAGGCCATGGCCGATTCCTTACCCTTTACTGCTTCTCTCAGCCACTTGCTCCGCCTCTAATGACCTCACTGTCAACGAGACGTTATGCCCTACCTATTTACCTTGATGCGTGTTGCAATATCCAGAATTCAAAAAATGATCGACAGTATTGTATGTGTTCATTTAACTTTTGCTTACTATTTTATTTGTATGCATAAAAACGATATTTAGCACGTAGCACAATTAATTCTGCCACTATAGAAGATAGCAATCCATGTAATTAGTCCATATAATTGCCTGCGCCTGGCAGCAATTATTAATAAACTGTAAGATATTAGAGACACGTAAACTGTCAAGCTAAATATATATTTGCATTGGCAGCAGCGCACATTTCGCAACATATAAGGTTTTCGACGTAAATGACTTTATTATAAATGGTCCATCTGTCTCAGGAGAGTTTTTTTATCATGTCTATCATGTGTAGGCACTCTTCAGCAGGTTACAATATTAAATACGATGATACCATAGAGTACATAAGTAAACAGAGGCGAAATAGGGCCTCAGTTACTTTGATGTCAACGTATCCATGGCTGGCTGCGCGAGGAACTGTAAATGGGCATTATGTCTGTTTGTTAGGGGCAACGGTNTGCGCGAGGAACTGTAAAAAGGCATTATGTCTGTTTGTTAGGGGCAACGGTTTTTGCAAAATGATTCCACGACTAGTTGTATTCCAAAACATTTTATTTCTGACACACTTACGTGATTGGGCTATATTAACTGCCACGCATCTGAGGTGTTTGCCCTCCAATCAGGAACATACAACGTTGGAGTAACTTAATTTTGGTTGGTCCTGTGATATAATTAACTGCCTTCTCACAAAGTCAGGCGGCTAATNCTGCCATGCATCTGAGGTGTTTGCCCTCCAATCAGGAACATACAACGTTGGAGTAACTTAATTTTGGTTGGTCCTGTGATATAATTAACTGCCTTCTCACAAAGTCAGGTGGCTAATACCCAAAAGGAAATCGAAATTATGCCTGTAGGACGTTGAAGTTTAGCTTGCGCATAAATCTTTTCGCGGCAATAGAAGGTGGGCCCTACTGATTGGTTACTGTGCACTGCGAAAGGTTCCTTGCTGGATGGTCTGCCAGCTGGCAAGTAAGTTACTAGGCGCTGATTGGTCTATATGACGCCACACTGTTGGCGTCTGCGGCTGAGGCCACGGAAGACGTGGTTGTTTCACTTCTGTATTTCTAAGTATTCTGTGGTGCTGCCATAGATGAAATGAGTTTTCTTACCGTAGAATTAGTGTAAGAAATATTTTTATAGCAATTCTCCCAAAATAAAAATGTATTTATTTAATACATTAATAATGTATAAAAAGAGTAATCGTGGACTAAATATTACGAGCAGAGAGTTACGAAGGAACTACGTTAAAGAACTGCACTGCAATTTTGTTTTGCACGTGAAAGGAAACCAATTGGAGTGGAAATATCCTCATTGAAACAGTTAAGAATAGATCAGTGGTATCCTAACACACGAACAAACAAGCACGTGGGGTGACTGGATTTCCAAAGTAGAGAAATTTCCTGGCGATACAAGCGGCACGGCAGGAATACGCTACAATGATATGACAATACTTACTTTTATTTTATTTATATACTTATAGATTACACCACTAAATTTAAATAGGACACATATACACACATNACAATACTTACTTTTATTTTATTTATATACTTATAGATTACACCACTAAATTTAAATAGGACACATATACACACACATACAAGTCCATCAGTGCTGGTTAGAAGTTTCGTTATCCTACTTTTCGAATGAAAGACACTCTTTTGAGATAATTTTTCTCTCTATATTTGAGTTTATGTGTGTGTTCCTCCACCCACCACAAAAATACATTTTGACTCCTTCACCGTTTGCGATCACACTCAGTTACAGTAACANACAATACTTACTTTTATTTTATTTATATACTTATAGATTACACCACTAAATTTAAATAGGACACATATACACACATACAAGTCCATCAGTGCTGGTTAGAAGTTTCGTTATCCTACTTTTCGAATGAAAGACACTCTTTTGAGATAATTTTTCTCTCTATATTTGAGTTTATGTGTGTCTGTGTGTTCCTCCACCCACCACAAAAATACATTTTGACTCCTTCACCGTTTGCGATCACACTCAGTTACAGTAACACATGGGAAGGACCCCACCCGTTTATACTTATTGCCCAAGGCCAACGATTTTTTTCGAAATGACGAGCACTGTTCATATTTGGTTTCTATGTATTATCTTGCAAATCGTTAAACAAATTAGACCTCAATTTGGTTATTTGTCAGATCGCACTTTCAGCATTTCATTCAGAATGTATTTTATAACACGGTAATTACTAAACCTATAACCGTCCGCCAATTTGTAAGTTGACACCGACGGGGAATATGAAGCATTTTAATATCGCAACTAGTATATCGAATAACAATAAAATTGATAAGCTTATGGTATCATCACCAACTGAACTAATTAAGTAATTTAAAAAATATGAATTACTTATTTTCCAAATCGCAGCATTCTGAAAATGTTTTCTTTTCTTATTATTTATAATTTAAACTATTAAAACCATTTTAATAACACTTGACATAGCATTTATTACTGTGTGTGCTAAATATACTAATTGACGGACAGAGCATATTTACTGTGCTATTTGGAACTATGTCACATTAAATTTAAATTTAAAAGACATACCACAGTACCTTCACAACCAGTTCCCAAATCTCATGCATGCAATCATACTAACGAAGTTCACATAATATTTTTATAAAACAGTATCTTATTTTTAAAGTGTCAAAGATATTCTTGTAGTTTTAAATGCCGTTTGTCTGCTACAATTAAACCGATTTATAGAAAATAAATTTTTGCTTAAGTACTTACATTGTTACTTAATTTACTTAGTAGAAATGGCTTCATCCGTCCACTATTCTGAAAGGAACTGCTACAAAAATAATTTTTATATTCCTACACCTTTTCCCAGGAACTACGGTATCCGACCAAGAGCCATAAATATAGCGGAAAATTCCTTTTACACGTGAGATAAGTATTAAGATCTTCAATAACTAATCAAGTTTATTACATGTGTGAGGAAAAAAAAGTAGCGTAATAATTTATATCGGTAAATACTTGTTTCAGTTTCTAAATAACATAGCTAATCTCAAAATTAGAAATTAATTTGATGTATTTTAAATGCTTTAGTAACGAAATTTTTTGTCTTTATGGAAAGTAAAACCGTAAAATAATAATGATGTTTACGAAGTAGGTATTTAAGGGAAAAGTTGTCAGTTTTTGTCAGTTGTTAATTTTGTACATGGTATTTTTAGTTGCAAAATAATAAAAATTTCAGGATTTGGGAAATTTTATAGTTTCAAATATGCCGTATGCATATTTTTTTATTATTTTCAAATTTTTCTTTGGTTGGATTACTTGTGTTGAGTTATGGCACGGTATATTTTGAAATTACTCACTTAATTCTATGTATAATGCACAAATCTTCAGGAATTATTATTTTTATATTTATTCAACTACCTTTTAAAAACGGCTAAAGTTGGCTTCTTTTCGTTTTCTGCGTGTGTTTATGTCGATAACTCTATTTCGTCTATTGCGACATACAACTAATATTTCCAATGCCTTGTTTCCCTAGCAAATATTTTTTTTCAATGAAATCTATTTGTTTGGTTTTAGTATGCAGTAAAAAAAGAATGAAATATTTTTTGTAAATTGCAGCTGATAAACCCAAACACGTACCTTACCTTCTTCAACTTCATTACCATTAACGCACTCGCTGTGATACGGATGGAGATTTTTTTTTTAGAAATTGTAAGACTAGTTTTCGCATAATGTCAGGCATCTGATATCAGCAAAATCTTTTCTGAAGTGGTGTAGTCTCCCCATCGAAAAACTCTACAAGAAGCTGGCATGTGGGAATGGTGCCGTACGATGCCACTGCTTGGCAGATTTTCTCGGGGATATCCTGTTCCTGTTTCCCCCACCCTCACATTCCGGCGCTTTTCAATACACATTTCGTTCCACTCTCATCCGCTCTCAAGACCTCCATGTTAATAGCCGCCCAAATCTCCTCACTCTGTAAGAAGCAAGTACACATTGAGATTCTCACACACATGTACAACGTGGACCGGAATTCATGTGCCAAACAAACTCCGAGAGGTGATTCCTTGTGGAAAATAAGGTGGGGTAAACATTGACAATACTATCATGTGGTGAATATTAAAGGAGGTACACGGTGTTAAAAATAGAATTTTGAAATGCATAAATGTAAATATTTGCAAGGAGTACCTGAGATGGAGCGACCAATATTGGAATTGTGTTTCACGAATCGGAGATCGTAAGTCTGTGTAAATTGGTTTCGCCAAATCGTCCCTCTTCATTGCGTAAGTAAGGATAATCACCCTCTTTACGCAGGGAAATTTGGAACACTGGGCGCTAAAGAACAAGTGGAGGCACATTAAGACCCACCATGGAACAATAAAGACAAAAAGTTGCTCCTGTCCGATCTCTCTCCGGTCGACCCTTTTCCAGAAAACGCCACTCAAAATTGTTGAAGGAGTGGTGTAGCCCTGTGGGGGTAGGTACCACATCTGCCACTCGCTCCACGCTACGTGGATGTACATC
This sequence comes from Clitarchus hookeri, assembly GCA_002778355.1. Taxonomy (NCBI): domain Eukaryota; kingdom Metazoa; phylum Arthropoda; class Insecta; order Phasmatodea; family Phasmatidae; genus Clitarchus; species Clitarchus hookeri. The sequence continues at coordinate 17,242 of NQII01011262.1, forward strand.
CACATGCAATGGTTAATGTAAATGAGTACAAGCGTAGCGACGAAGGAACGGAGTGCAGATAGGAGTATTGCATGACACACATGCATGGGCATTTATTGATGGCAGCATTTCATAACGATATAATTATAAAAAATTAAAAGTATAAAGAGTGAGAAAAAAATTTTTAATTACTTACTCGAAGAGATATAAATAAAAAATATTACGATCCAAATTATGATTTTGATAATGATGAAATTTTTTAAATAATAATGCAGAAATTATAATAAATACTAAAGCTATTAGACCAAGCACAGGTCCAAGTGGTAAAGAATATAAATATCATAATTCATCAGCTAGTAAGACATATAAATATTTATTTCAAGGATTTGGAATTTTAAAAGCTTAGATCACTTTCTTATACTCCTGAAAGATTTGGCGAAGTAAAAAACAGTATAACAATTTACCAAAGAATATATATGGATAACACTTGCAAGAAAATTAATTGATAGATTATTAGTTATTCATGGTGAAGAAAATACTGGAAATAAAAAATTATCATAAGGAAAAAGTTAGTATTATAAATATATAAAATAATACTTTTTCTGGTTTTGTTGTTAATAATCCTAGAGGAATACAACATCTTAGAAGTTTTTCTTTTGGTATTTGAAGATCATGAAAAAAGAATAATAAATTGGACTTTTAATAATTTACATTTACCAGAATTGCATTAACCTGTTTATAAATTTTGTTGTACTTTCACAAAATTAGAAGAAATATTAGAAAGAGGTGATAAAGAGTTTAATAAACTTTATGAACTTTGTAAAGATCACGATATTGCTTATAGATATCATAAATATTTAGAATCAAGACCAATTGGTGGAAAAGTTGCTTCAGCTTTTGTTTGAGGAACTATATTTACTAAAAGAAAAATAAGTTGGGCAATTAAAATATGCTTATATAAAATATTTATATATATAAATGAATATTAGAAATATAACTTTTCATATTCCTATCAATCATCATAGTCTTTTAGATACTGGTAAATATTTAACTAAATAAAAAAAATATTAAAAATAAAAACATTAATGAAGGAAAAGGATTTTTATTAATATTATCATTCCCTATAGTTAAGAAATTATTGAACGGAAAAACAGGATAGTATTTAAAAGCTGGTGGAATATAACCATTTTTTATTTCAATATTTGGTTTATTATGTAGATTAGCAGCTGGAGACAGTAGCGGTTATAATTGTGTTGAGCAAAATATAAAAATAAACAAGAATTAATATAACTAAAAAGATATAATTTAGCAACTGAAAATAAAATTTGTAAAGGTGTAGCAAAGCAAAATGGTTGAAAAAATGGGAAATAAATCCATTATCTGATAATTATATTAAATTATGTAAAAAAATTAAATAAAAAATTTAGAAAAATTAATGTGCAATTGTAAATTTGGATATAATTTTTTCAAAAATTGTCATACATATTATACTAATGATAGAATACAAAATTATGTTTTATTACATGTGGTTATTTATGTAAATTAGTATTATATTAATTTTTTTAAATTTATTATTTTTGTAACAAAATTTATCAATTATTAAATGGCGGATGAAAAAATAAATAAATACTTCCAACTATCAATTTTAATGAATATGTAAAAAAAATTAAAATTTAATCCTTTTGAAAAACGACTTGACAGATATCATAAAAATCAAAATAATGAATTAAATAAAAAATTGATAGTTAAATAATATTATTATTTCTGATGCCATTAAAGGTGGATTAAGTCTATTTCATTCTAATTAAGTAATAATATTAGTTAAAAAATCAAGTTTGCCAAATATGTTAAAACAAAAATTTTAATCGAGCTTTGAAAATTAAAATAAATAATAAGATTACAAATTACGAATTTGATAATTTCAAAAATTGATATCTCTTTGAAAAGTGGGTTGAATAATTATATTCAAAATGATAAATTAGATCATATTAAAGATGATGTAGCTTTGAAAATTGAGTTATATAATTATATTAAAATTGATAAATTTGGTGCTTTTACTGAAAGAACAAAGGAATATCACACAAAATTTTAACTATGTTAATTCCTTCTATAATTAATAGAAAAATTTCTGATTATAACACTACAATAATATTTACTTCAAACAATCATGTTTTAAAAATAAATAATATAAATTTGTAAAAATAAATTTTTTTCTAAATTTACAATAATATTTATTTTAAAACTGAGTGGATTAACTATATTAAAGTAATACATTTATTAAATTTGAAAGTGATGGTGATTTAAANTTTAAAACTGAGTGGATTAACTATATTAAAGTAATACATTTATTAAATTTGAAAGTGATGGTGATTTAAAATCTGTATTAAATAATAATGTTAAATTAATGAATTGAACGGATTCAAAAATGATGTTTCTTTAAAACTTGAATTAAATAATTTTGTTAAAAATGAAAAATTCGATAATATTAGAAAAGTTGTTATACAAATAGATTTCGAAGAATACAGTGAATCTATTACTAATAAATTTTACAAACTTAACAATAAGTGATCTCATAAAACACAGCTAACATTTGATTATGATATATATTATGAGGTTTTCAATAAATTCGTTTGTTTTTTGTAAAAAATGATGAATTCTTAAAAATTATTATTACACTGGTTTTAGTGACTAGGTATGCAAATACTTTCAAACATATTTTTTTCTACAATTTGAATCAACTGAATTTGGAGGATCAGTATTGAAAAACGTTTAAATAATGATGTTTTAATGTAAATTTGGATTAAAATTAATTTATGTAAGACAAAAATTTGTAGCTAAAGAATGTTAAAAAATTACAATTTTAAAAATAATCTTGAAAAATTTAAATTATGGTAATGAAAACAAAAGATGAACAAATATTGGGAATCCTTTTTCTCTAAATATTACAGTCATTTAGAATATTTTTCATTGGAAAATTAACTACTGGAAAAGCTAAGCAATATTTTTGTTACATACTGGATTAAGTAATTTTCCATTTTTATTTTATTGTACATTTATTAGAATTAATAGCAATTATATTGTTTCACGATTCTTCAATTTCAAGAATTATTAGAAGAGATAACCATAATATATTTTCAAGACCATTTTCTATAAAAATGGTGATAAATAAAAATTAATTTCATTGATTTAATTATATTTTATAAAGCCTCTATAATTAATATTTATATATTTGTAGCTTTTTTAAATAAATAAAATTGTTTATAAATGGATAACACTTCGCGTTTAAAGTGTAAGAAAGTAACCAAGAACAATAAATTCGAAATTGTAAATACATTCAATGAAAAATTTACAACAATTGTATATTCGGAATATAAATCTTAAAAATCCAAATTTAAAAAAATGTGTCCTTTCGGGATGGAATAATTAATTTATTATATAAACCAGAAAATAAAACATTTTCCTAGAAGAAAATTTAATTTCAATTCTAATTGATTATTAATAGCAAGCTGATATAATTTCAATTACTTGTCAGAATTTAAAAGATATTTCTAAACTTAATAACATATATAAATATTTTTTAATTCTCATGAAAAAATTTTTAAAATGTTGTTTTGTCTATTTCAGTTAAAGATAAATATAGCTAATATTAAAAAATGTTTGAATCAATGAACAAAACTAGAAAGCCAAGTAATTTAAGGTTTAATGACGAAATATAATATTAATCATTAACGAATATTTAGTGAGGTTAATGCTAGTTTATCTTGAAGGATTTAACAGAACTGTAAAACATATAATGTGGAATATTAGTTTTAAATGGAAATTATAAATGTGATAAAATTTTAAAATTAATTTTATAAATAATATAATAATATGAAACATGTAATTATTATTAAGAAACCTATAAATGTTAATAATATTAATGATAAATATTAAAAAATTCAAATGATATAATTTTATTTGCTAAATTGATAGAATTAGTAAAATGAAAAAAACATATATATATTATACAGATAGTTGGTCAACAGAACTATTAAAAAATGATAAATTTTTAATATGTGATGTACCAATTTATATTTTAAATGTTAAGATTTTTGAAGAAATACAAGGAAATTGTTATGAATTTAAAATTATGAAGATTCATTTTCCTGATAAAAATTCAGTTGGAAAAGGTTTAAAAGCAAAAGGTGATCATATCAATGTTAAATGTCTTGGATTTGTTAATTCACATAATTTTTGGATAAATGTAAAACCCGTTAAAAATTTTTTTTAAATTTTGATATCAAGATTTCTTTCATTTTAATATTATTAATGGATAAACTCAATTGTAAAACTTCATTCTTAAATGCAGTTGTTAAATGTACTGGTTTGATTTAAATGTTAAATGCAAAGTTTAAATGGTTATAAAGTTAATAATTTTATTTTTATATTTACAATCATAATTTTTTTTTTCAAGTCTTTATTATTAAATCCAAAGATTTCTGTACAACATTTATACCAATTTCTTGAAATTTTACGTAAGACATATTTCCGCCAGCTTAATAATTTGAAGATGTTTAAAATTGGCACAAGCATGACGAGAAATACATAAAACATTTGTATTATATCTTAGTAGTTGTTTTGGTACCTTATAATAAGTATGAGTAAAAAAATTATTTATTTATATTTGTTACTCAATAAAAATATTTTCATATTAAATTTTGGTTTTCTAAAATTACATCGCTAAATATAACTAATGAATTATCTTCACATTCCTATAAGTAAATCATCTCATCGAGATTATTTAAAAATTTCACATTTCATCTTTTTTTTTCTTTGATGAAATTAAAAAATCAACTATTAATTTAGTATTATATATTGATTTGAACTATTTTTACAAAAACATTATTAATTAAAATTCAACCAACTATTTAGGTTTATAAAATTAATCATCAAATTGGTTTTACCACAATTATTTTGTCTAACAAATTAACTGATATTATCTGAAAAATATTTACCACTTTTTTATTTTTGAATTTTCATCATTTATGAAAATACCTATATTCCACGATTGATATTCCTTAACTAATGAATAAAATTCTCTAAAATGAATAAAGGTTTCATGATAACAAGTAATAAATCTATATAATTAAAAAATAATAATTCTGATAATCTTTATAATAAATATTCTATTTATTTAATTGGATTTTATATAACAAATTAAATACCAACCAAAAATAATAGTTTAAATACCATTGTTGATACAAATGCACAGATTATTATTCCTAGAAATCAATATGATATTGATTTATTGGAATTACTATCAATTTATATGAACTGCCTAAAACTGATAATATTATTTAAAAACAAGTGATATAACAAAGAAAATTAATTTTATTGGAAATATGCTATAAAAATAAACATTTTTCAGATATACTGACATTTGTAAAAAAAATTATAAAAAATTAAATTGATAAAAAAAAATTATATTTAAATACTTTGAAATTTATAAATATTAATGGGTTTTCATGCAATTAAATTTTTATAAATTTTAAAATTAAATAATTTAGAAACCAATTTTTTTCTAGTTTTGAAACAAGAATTATTTTTGGATTGAGAGATTCATTTGTTTTTAACCCAGTCTATCCTTTATTTTATAAAATATTAATTAAAGGTTAAATTATATTGTTTTAGAATTTTGAGCTTGCAATTATAATTTGTTTGATTTCGATATTGCTGATATAGAAATTATTTTAGAAATAAAAGCAATTTAAATATGTAAACTTAAAATTTTACAAAGAAATTTTATTCACAAATTGGATCAAATTATAGAGCTTCTGAAACAGTGTAAAATTAATTATCAAATTACAGAAGCTGGATTACGTATTATTGAAAAATAATATAATCTTAATTCCAAAAATTGTTTTTATATTGATAAAAATATATTTAAATCTAAAAAATGTATGGTTTAATAAATTATGCTCGTTATGATAAACATTTTTTAGGGGAAGCAATTAATCACTGTGTTTCAGAATTTCATTTTGTTTTTAAATTTGGAAAAGGTTTTTTTTTGTAATAAAAATTTATTCATAATCTTAATTTTGCTATTGATGTAATTTTAATAATTTTTTACTGTTCTTTTATACATTTAAATTACATAGTATCTTTTTTAATAACTAAATAATTTTTTTCATCTTTATAATTTCAAGCAATATTATTTGTTTGAATGATATATATTTCGTGTTTGGAAGAAATAAAACCTTTTTTCTAAATATTTTCTTTTATTCGAATAGGCTATTGATTGATAATCAAATGTTTTTTTGATTTTAACATCTAATTTTTTAAAACTGTGTCAACTTTATAATCACAAATTTTTGAACCTGATCGAACAACTTCTCTCATTATTCGAATAGGCAATTCATAAATCATCATTAGTTTATTTATTTTGACATATAATCTTTTAACTACTATATCAACTTTATAAGCAAACATTTTTGAATTTTATCTATCAAATTCTGTCATTATTTTCGCATATATTCATCTTTCATGTTGCCTATTACATTTTTTTATTAATTTGTGGTAAATTATTTGTATTCTTTTTAATAATCACTGGTATAATATTTATTTATAAATTTTTTCATATCGAAATAAAAAGCATTAGTTTCCATATTATGTATAACTACCAAGATTTTAATAACATAATGCACACATTTATTTATATTTTAGTCTCATTGGTTATTACTATACACTTATTCTTTAGCAATTTAAAATAAAGACTTTTCAATATAAATTGGTTTATTAAATAATACTTTAGATTATTCATACAGACAACTGCCAAATTTTTATTAAATATTGTTTGTGTTTATAATTATGTTTTGATACAAATTTTTTATATTTTATTAATTATTAACTAGTTATATATCTATTATTATTCTTATTGTTTCATTGTTTCACAGTAAACTGAATTATTACTTAACTTATGCAAATATTTTTCAAACTCATTTACTACTTCAGTTTTTATTTGTGTGCCAATTTAATACATTAAATTTTTCTTAATATTTTAATGTTAAAACATAAAAAAAAATGTTAAGTTCTATATTATAAAAATTATTTTTATTTATTCTCTTATGTTGTAATTTGTTTATCTTACTTCTGGAGTCAATGGTAAATATGTTATGTTATTTCATGCATTTGTAGAACATTCTAAATAAACTTCTAAAATATATCCATTTTCTGAATCATTTTTCATATTTGGTAAATATTTTGTCCATTTCTGTAAATCAAATGATGTATAATTAATCCATTGAATAAAAATTTATTGTAAATATTTGTGACATTGCTCATTCATTTAAATAAATAGCATCTGGAATAACTAAATAATTTTAATCTTTATTACTATCAAAGTTTATAAATACATATTATTTGCATTATCATATACTTGACACATGCCATATTATACGTAGAAACTCAGTTGTCACAACGCACATCATACCTCAACCCACCCACCCCTTCACGCAAGGACCACCCAGTAGCCACCTGCCTCAGGACATGTGGATGCCATTAACGCCTGCGGCGAAGCCAGGCCTGCCCAAGGGAAGCAGTTACATGTGTCAAGGTTGAAGCGCGGGTCCCCACCAATCCCTCCCCCTGCAAACCCCATGGAACTTGTACACGCCAAAGAAAGAACGAGATAGACTGGCGATTTCCGCTTACGAGAGAATTAAAACACGTGCTGAAGGGTGATACGCACCGAGATAAGACTGACAAACATGAAAGTTTGTGCCACGAAATCCCCCCTCCACTCCTAACAAAACGCAGGAGAACATTAACATGCACCATAAAAAGAGCTGACAGGGTTTGTCAGTGGCACCACAGGTCACCCACTTCCCCCTCCACCAACAAGAGTAATGGCACGTGGAGGAAGTAGCCATTGTTCAGCACAAGGGAAGAAACATGTTAGGTTCTAAGGGGGGATGGAAATAGTTTAAAAGCCAATTTGTCCGACAAGGAGGGGGGGGGGATAAGTTACATGAGATCATTTAGCCCAGTCAGTTAGAACCGNACGTGGAGGAAGTAGCCATTGTTCAGCACAAGGGAAGAAACATGTTAGGTTCTAAGGGGGGATGGAAATAGTTTAAAAGCCAATTTGTCCGACAAGGAGGGGGGGGGGATAAGTTACATGAGATCATTTAGCCCAGTCAGTTAGAACCGCGCGCCGAGAGAGGAAGACAGTCAGGACGTCAGCAGAGTTGGTCATGTTAGTCATGTTAGTTGAAGTGAGTCAGTCAAATACATGAGCATCGGGACAGTTAACCTATAACTCCGCGCACCGAGAGTCAGAATGTAGGGACAGTCAACCAGTAATTTCCTGTGCCACGGGATGCCGGGAGAGAGTCAGTTTGCAGAGACAGACAGTCACCGGAAAGCGACAAGCGGCAGCTGCCGCAGCTCTAGGAAGTGCCACTCCTGGACACGTTTTGCGTCAAGCACCGGGAGCCGGATCGTAGATGTCAGCCGAGTCAGTTGCAACCACGTGTTTGGAAGGTGGAGTCGTGTGATAAGCTACAACAAGGAGTGTCATGTCGAGTGGGAGTAGTCCGGTGAAACCCCGCGCCGAGATGCGGATGGCGGAGTGGGGACCCACTGAGGGTCCCTCGCTGGGATGTGGTAGGGAGGTAATCCATCCGTTACAACCCGTACAACCCGGCGCTCAGAACGGTAGTTGAGTAATGAGCTTCAACGAGGAGTGCCACCCTGAGAGGAAGCTAAGTCCAGTGCAGGCCGGAGCCGCGGAGGCTGAAGCTGGGTGGGGGCCTGGCCTGCAAGGGGTCCCTCGCTGGGGACAAGGGAGTCAGTCAGCCAATGCCGAAGGAGGAAGCCAGCTGAGTGCAGCGTGCCAATGACAGCCAGTCCGAGGGCCTGTATAAGGGCCACCCAACTCACCTACATGAAGTTACCACTGGGGCAACACCAAACAACATAATCCAGTTAAGTAACAACATCGTCCCTCAGGGACATGCCCCCACAGCATCGAAAATGTTATCCAGAACACTTTAATCAGCCCTTTAGGCCCAGAACTCGAAATGTCAGTAATCTATGAGTTAATTCTCGGAAAAGTAGTTGCACTGCCTGTAATGTGGGTATGAATTCCCGGTCAAATAAACCTGTTTATACCAAGACATGATAAAGTTATTGTTTGATATACCCTCAACCTTCAAGGCATCTTATAGTATGTGCCTGTTAACATTAACTCAGATCCTATGAACAACTCTGTATTACACAGGTGGGGAGTAGTATCTAGTTAAATTGGCAGCCCGATGTGTGCCGTAGTTAAACCAGTATAGATGGAAACAAGAACTGCAATATACTCGAGAAAAGGGGTCTCATTATTACCGAATTACACAGCTATTCAGAATGAACCAATGACTTCGTGGAGTCTCAAACCCCGTGGCACCCACTACAGCATTAATTTGCCCTCAATGAGTCAAAATTACGAGGCCAACAAACTAGGAATTAATGAGGACGAGTGGGAGAAGGAAGTTCGAGGGAGCAAGGTGGGAGAAGGAAGGGAGTTTAGTGAGGAGTGGAGGCGGAGGTAAATTCGTGAAGAAATAGGCCACAGCCTACTGGATGGTCGGCAATAAAGTGGCGAGAATGGCGATAGCCGACGAGAGATGGGAGAGCAAGTGCGGACAAGAGTAGCGAGGAGCGGAAGAGAGAGCGAAGGGAGAACGAGAGAGCGAGAGAGGAGACAAAGCAAGGTGCAGAAATTAGTGAGCCAGAAATTAGAGGAGCGGAAACGAGAGGTCAATTTCACTGGACGGTGGAAGATGATGTGAGATAATAGGTCAGGCAGTCAGGGCTGAAAAACCGCGCCAACCGATAAGAAAATAGGTCACTAGTCCCCTGGATGGGGGCAAAGACATAATGGGAAGATAGGGGCAAAAGTAATAAGCAACACAGCTATACGTACTATCTCAGTTTCTCAAGGGCGCACATATCACTGCACCAGCTGATAACAAAGTATGGTGAGCCGGGCGATAACACACCCAAGCCACGCGCCACCAGCCGATAAGAAACAAAAGGCGAAAATACATGTACACAGGAATCAGCGTGTGAAGAAAACGGGTGAAAAAGAGGATGATGAGACAGTGGGCGAGAAGCGAAGAAATGAAGAGTGTTACACCGACCAAGAAACGAACCCAGGAGACTGNGAATGAGCGTGTGAAGAAAACGGGTGAAAAAGAGGATGATGAGACAGTGGGCGAGAAGCGAAGAAATGAAGAGTGTTACACCGACCAAGAAACGAACCCAGGAGACTGCTGCCAATCCAAGGACGAGGAGCCGCAACTGTCCAGAGAACACAACAGCAGGAGAGGAAAAAAACACAGCATTCTCCCCTCCACCCCCTGCCAGCTGTCCAGGACTGTAGTAAGGGCGGGACAAGAAGCCACCTCATCCGATGCAAAGCAGATGCAGTGTGATGTGAGGTAAGTGTTTACTCTTATCACCTGCTGTGAGAGCTAGGGTGGTGTGCCCTACCTCACGCCGAACATAAGTGAGACAAAGGGCAGGACGTTCCAGAGCCTTAAAATGGCCAGATGCCAATCTGTGTTTATCCTATGTAAATGAGGAAGTTAGGCCTTCAGCCACACTTAATAATGACTAAGTGTTTTTTTTTGTTTAATTTACCTGTGGAGGTAAGGTAACAAGATAGACCATCAGCCAGGTACCAGGTTCGAATGTGTTAAATTTTTTTACCGAAGGTGTGGTGTGTTTACATTTTCCCCAATGTCTAGACTGCATGTAAGAGCAGCAGGGGCAAGATACAATAAGGGTTTTATTGGTGGTTTTTTTTTTGTCATGGCAAGTAAGCCGCCTTACCAGTAAAAATTAACCCTGTGTAAGTTTAGAGATAAAGGATAATTACATGTTTGTTTTCCTACCGTCAGACCACTTGTAAAAACGGCAGAGTGCAATACATTAGTTTAAACACAGGAACAGAGTTTTCCAGCCTAGGAGGTTAAAGTGTTGTTTTATTTTGACGGCCTGTGAAGCCGTCCTTACCAGTAAAAACGAAACATGTCACAACAAGTACCAGCTGCCCGGCAGCATGGGAATTACCGGCCATATGCCACAATTGTTTGCCTATACTCAAGAAAGTCCCCAATTTGCCAGGGCAATGGAAGCACAGAAGAGCAAATAAGTACTGTCGAAGTACTGTGATCTGGAGAGATCACTTTAGTGAAATGTGTAAATTGTAACCCCGAAGAAAAAAGTGTTTGTAACAATGTAACCCTGTACAAAGATGTGAAACCATGTAAGAAGATTTGTCAGTACTATATGGAGTCCGAAATGTTTATCCAGTTTATGGTTTGTTTATATTTTTGTGCGAGTTCAAATATGTAGCTAGAAGTTACACTTGTACAGTACCGTGCTGTCCGAAGCGTTTGTAGGCCCTATTAAAATTCAGTCAACTTTTTGTGCCACCCCCTAATGCAGTGACTACTAGATGAAGTGTTTTAAAAGTCCCAATAAGCATATATAATAGATTTCTATTTCCCTTAATATGTAAGGCCTGCGTAGTTGATTGAAAAATGTACCCTATAAACAGCCGCCTCGTTTGTAATCGCAGAGCCAGAGTATAAGGTCTTTTCTGCAAGCAGGACACGCCAATTAACCGTGAGGATGAGCGTCCTTGAGTAACGACCAGATTAGGAGACCGAATGAGGGTAGTGAAGGAAAGGGAAGTCACAGCTGTTGTGGAAAAATCTACACAGCATGGGAACGAGACAGAGGTGCAACCGAATTCCGAAATTTTGGTTCGAGTTGTGCCAGCTTCGCGAAAGCCGAGGATGAATTGACATGTGCCATATTCAGCGTAGAAACTCAGCTGTCACAATGCAAACCATACCCCAACCCACACCCTCCTTCAAGGACCTCCCAGTAGCCACCTGCCTCAGGACACGTGGCAGCCATTAAAACCTGCGGTGAAGCCAGGCCTGCCCTAAGGAATCAGTTACACATGTCAAGGTTGAGGCATGNGTGGCAGCCATTAAAACCTGCGGTGAAGCCAGGCCTGCCCTAAGGAATCAGTTACACATGTCAAGGTTGAGGCATGGGTCCCCACCAGCACCCTCCCCCCCCTTTGCATACCATGTGAAAATTGTACACGCCAAAGAAAGGACGAGATAGACTGGCGATTTCTGCTTACGAGAGAATTAAAACACGCGCTGAAGCGTGATACGCACCGAGAAAAGGCTGACAAGCTTGGAAGTTTGTGCCGCCAAAGCCCCCTCCACTCTAGCAAAATGTAGGAGAACATTAACATGCGCCGTGAAAAGAGCTGACAGGGTTTGTCAGTTTCACCGCAGGTCACCACCTTCCCCCTCCACCAACAAGAGTCGTGCCATGTGGAAGAAGAAGCCATTGTTTAGCACCTCCCACCCCTCCTTCCTCTAACAAGGGAAGACACATGTAAGGTTCTTAGGGGGGNGAAGAAGCCATTGTTTAGCACCTCCCACCCCTCCTTCCTCTAACAAGGGAAGACACATGTAAGGTTCTTAGGGGGTAATGGAAATAGTTTAAAAGCCAATTTGTGAAACAAGGGGGGATCCATTACATGAGATGAGTCGGCCTAATAAGTTGGAAGACAGTCAGGACTCCAAGAGGCCGGGAGTTCGGACCCCGGCAGAGTAAGTCACGTTAGTTGCATCAGTTTAAGTGAGTCAGGCTGATACATGAGTATCGGGACAGTTAACCAGTAACTTCGCGCACCTAAAGTCAGAATGCAGGGACAGTCGACCAGTAATTTTCCGTGATGCGGGGCACTAGGCGAGAGTCAGTTTGCAGAGACAGTCAGTCAGTGATACCCCATCGCTGGAAAGCGACGAGCGGCAGGTGACACGGCGCGGTGATTGGAAGCGCCACACCGAGACACGCTTGGCGTCAGGCACTGGGAGCCGGATTGTGGACGTCAGCCGAGTCAGTTACAACCCGTGCTCGGAAGACGGAGTCGAGTGATGACCTTGAACGAGGAGCGCCACGTCGAGTGGGAGTAGTCTAGTGAAACCCTGCTCCGTGATGCTGAAAAGCTGGCTGGGGGCCTGGCCTGCAAGGGGTCCCTCGCCGGGGACAAGGGAGTCAGTCAGCCAATGCCGAAGGAGGAAGCCAGCTGAGTGCAGCGTGCCAATGACAGCCAGTCCGAGGGCCTGTATAAGGGCCACCCAACTCACCTACATGAAGTTACCACTGGGGCAACACCAAACAACATAATCCAGTTAAGTAACAACATCGTCCCTCAGGGACATGCCCCCACAGCATCGAAAATGTTATCCAGAACACTTTAATCAGCCCTTTAGGCCCAGAACTCGAAATGTCAGTAATCTATGAGTTAATTCTCGGAAAAGTAGTTGCACTGCCTGTAATGTGGGTATGAATTCCCGGTCAAATAAACCTGTTTATACCAAGACATGATAAAGTTATTGTTTGATATACCCTCAACCTTCAAGGCATCTTATAGTATGTGCCTGTTAACATTAACTCAGATCCTATGAACAACTCTGTATTACACAGGTGGGGAGTAGTATCTAGTTAAATTGGCAGCCCGATGTGTGCCGTAGTTAAACCAGTATAGATGGAAACAAGAACTGCAATATACTCGAGAAAAGGGGTCTCATTATTACCGAATTACACAGCTATTCAGAATGAACCAATGACTTCGTGGAGTCTCAAACCCCGTGGCACCCACTACAGCATTAATTTGCCCTCAATGAGTCAAAATTACGACGCCAACAAACTAGGAATTAATGAGGACGAGTGGGAGAAGGAAGTTCGAGGGAGCAAGGTGGGAGAAGGAAGGGAGTTTAGTGAGGAGTGGAGGCGGAGGTAAATTCGTGAAGAAATAGGCCACAGCCTACTGGATGGTCGGCAATAAAGTGGCGAGAATGGCGATAGCCGACGAGAGATGGGAGAGCAAGTGCGGACAAGAGTAGCGAGGAGCGGAAGAGAGAGCGAAGGGAGAACGAGAGAGCGAGAGAGNAGATGGGAGAGCAAGTGCGGACAAGAGTAGCGAGGAGCGGAAGAGAGAGCGAAGGGAGAACGAGAGAGCGAGAGAGGAGACAAAGCAAGGTGCAGAAATTAGTGAGCCAGAAATTAGAGGAGCGGAAACGAGAGGTCAATTTCACTGGACGGTGGAAGATGATGTGAGATAATANTTAGTGAGCCAGAAATTAGAGGAGCGGAAACGAGAGGTCAATTTCACTGGACGGTGGAAGATGATGTGAGATAATGGGTCAGGCAGTCAGGGCTGAAAAACCGCGCCAACCGATAAGAAAATAGGTCACTAGTCCCCTGGATGGGGGCAAAGACATAATGGGAAGATAGGGGCAAAAGTAATAAGCAACACAGCTGTACGTACTATCTCAGTTTCTCAAGGGCGCACATATCACTGCACCAGCTGATAACAAAGTATGGTGAGCCGGGCGA
>NQII01011263.1:0-29881 GCA_002778355.1 Clitarchus hookeri
GCAGGCACTCCTAGAGTCCCCTCACTTCACAACAAGACAAAAAACCCCAACTGAATCCACAACACCAATAGCAAATACCTCCCGCCCCCTTCCCGCGAAAATCGCTCGGTGGATTGAAGGACACCATGCAGGATCTACACGACTTCATGGAGTTCTTAAAAGGGCGTGACTCTCAGTCCCTCATGGCGCATTTTAGTCATTTCATCACCCAAGCTAAACACCAAACAGGCAAGCAAGGCAATTGCATGTTGCCTCTGGAGGCCACGTCCACGTTTGTCGCCACCTAGTCGGCCTACATGGCCCGGAAAACAATCGCGTATCTCCCCAACCTGCTCTGAAACGACCACGAAATACTCAATACACTTATACAAAACTCTGGAAAGTGACACATACGCGAATTAATTAATCAAAATCAACTGATCGCAGCTCTTTTGTTTGCAATAACTTCTATTTAGTACACTGCCCAAATAAATTACTTTTCACTTATTAAATTACAGATTAAAACTTAAACTCACTGGCCATCAATTCAGTATTAAATGTGTTAAAAAAAATTAAAATGAATAAAGTTTAACTGCTAACATCCTGAACAAACCTAGAATCAGAGATTTTTTAAATAATTTTTTAGCCCATAACTTGACCACATAATCCAAAATATAGTTTTGTGCTCCTCCTCATGTATTAAAAGAAGTCCAAAAGAATTTTTTATTGCCCAAATTAAAAGTTTTTAATTTTTCTGATGTAAACTGTCAGTTCTAAATTGTGTTCACGTACGAATACGACAGTGCTGCCATCTCTTGAGTAGCAGATAGTAGACTCGCCCACCGCGCGNCCATCTCTTGAGTAGCAGATAGTAGACTCGCCCACCGCGCGACCTCTCGGCCAATCAGAGACCTCCGACTACGTAACACTAAAAATTACAAATCTCAGCTCATTTTTAAATATTAATCTAGTATCTTACGGCCTTTTTCAAGTAAATAATAAGCAATTATAATGTTAAAACATTCCAACTACAAATTACACGCCTTCGCCGTTATATTGTATTCAAATCAGATATAAGAAATTTACCACTCCATTCGCTCGTCAGAGTAGCACTCTGTTTTAAAACGTTTTAAAAACAATTCGCAACTTAAACAGATAAAAATAAGGTCTTTAAAATTTAAATTAAGTCAACATTTAATTCCAGTCACTTTTAACAAGTAACTGTTAACTTCGGTAACAGTTTAACGATATTATTCTAGTATACCAATTCAAACCTTTTCAGTACTACAACAACACTAACTTATCAACTTATTATCTTAGTTAATTAAAGACCTCACTTCCCGAACCACTCTAGTTATGTATATGAAATCTTAAGAAACCGTATTTTAATTAAATTCATTCTGGCTTTAATTTCCAGTTTTTAACCATCCTAACGTCGCAAGCCCCCTGCCAGGGACTCGCGACAGCACTAAAAATCCTATAACATTAAAATTCCGCGAAATTAACTTCACCGCCCCTTCCCCCTCCCCCTTCCACAACAGGAAGGGTACAAAGGGGTACATAACAGCAGGGGTACAGGCTCCAGGCGCTACCCTGGAGCACTGAGAGAGTTGGATTGTGGCTGGCCACAGATTATTTTCAATTTGAAAACAGCCAGGCGGGACAGGCTAGCTGTCCCCAACCTGGGCTCGATTATGAAAAACAAATGGGAGGACAAGGGCCCCTCACAGAGTCTGTACCTCCCCCCGCGCCGAGGAAGTAGCGTCCCAGGTGTGATGAACGGCGGTTGTGAGTAGTAGGTGAACAAACACTTCTGAGAGTCAATACTCGTTAGTGGGATCCGGCGTATTCACACGTCGAAGTCCTTTAACACCAGCAACTTTACCGCTGTTCAAGTAATTCATATGTAATAAAATATATATTAAATACTATAGTGTTGCAGGAAACTGACAATTCTCACAAAAACCCCTAAAAATCCAAAACAAAACAAAAACTTCTGAATTTATAATTATGCGAAATTACGAAAACCAAAATATAATCCATAAAAGCCAAAATTTTCAGAAAACCTTTAAAACTCATGGGAATTCATGAAACATTACCTAAAATCCAAGAAACTCCTTATGTATTAAAAATTCCCTAAAATTGTATAAATATTTTAAAGATAAGAGCCTTAATATATAAATAAATTGTTTAACAGTTACAAAAACATCGTAAAGTTGTCAATATTATTTTTACAGGTGCAAAAACTCTTCACAAGGTACGAGAATCTTTGAAAATCGCAAAAAGTCTTTGAAAAATTAGGAGAATCTTTTTAAATCGCTAAACATTTTTGGGAACCATATTTGGCAATCACAAGGAAATCTGTAAAAATGTTACAAACCTGAGAAGAACACTGAAAATCTTAGAAAATCATTGAAAATAACTAGAAAATCATTAAAAATCGCAGGGAAATCTTAAAAATCGCTTCAAATATTCGAAAATCCCCAAAATTTTTAAAAGTAATTTAAAAACTTTCAAAATTACAAAAATCATTAAACATCATTGTAACTTGGGAAAAATACCAAAAATTACAAAAAAAATCCAAAATCGGGGTACACATTTTAACCTAATTGTTGCCTCCTCTCAAAGGCCTCTTATACCCCGACGTCTCGAGTCGTACCCTGTAGAGATCTTCATCTGGATCNAAGAGGTATGGTGCGTCACCAACGCTGGCCAACCCTGGGTGCGACGAGTTGAAGGTCTCGCAAATTTCCTTCTCCCCCTCGACCCAACCTACATGTCGGCCATTTCCGAGGCGCCGAGCTTCTGTAAGCAAACAGGACTTCAATATTTTACTACCGCGCACCAGCTGACCTTGGCAAGGGCAAGCCAACAAGTACGCAGGGCAGCAGACCACGACACGAACTCACCGTCCGTATTCCGGACTGCGAGGCATGTAGCATTTTAACACAACTTTGTTTGAAGTAGTTGACATTCGGGTGAGCAAATGAATTGTGAGCCACTTTTATATGCACGAGTTTAGGAATGAGTTCAATAGATTAGTTGCCCGGTGGAACGCCTGACAGCAAGAATTGGTGGGGGAGTTTCGGCGCGTACACATTAGTAACAGTATCGCGTAACGTATAACACCGAACCGTAACAGTATGTACGGGATTCGTAACCGCGTAACTTATCAAACGCATTGCCTGACGTCGGTACTTTGGGGATATAAAAAAGAGAAATGTTGGGTGTAAATGCAAGGACCTATCTATATTTGCGTACCTCGTTTTTTTTTTTATGTCAGAAAAATAAGTCTTCTGAGACTCACCAGCTGTCCCAGATCCACCCAAGTAAAACTGAGTACTCAAGCAACGACTCAGGGGTTCGAAATCCCTCATTGTCCCGTAGATCCATTGTACCGAAGATCCGTTACCGTTGCACTTTATGCAAATATTTGTCAGTTTGGCTCTTTCGTTGTGTAGAGTTTCCAAACATTAGGAAAGGAAGAACAGAACATATGTTAATGACGTATTTTCAACCCACCCAAAATTATTATATACAAAAACGCACGAAGTACGCGTATTTAATGTCCCAGGATAGAAACTAACACATCTACCGAATAGAGCAGAAATATAAAAAAAAAATATTTGTATACAATAATTTGTTTTGTAAGGGTTATAATGTGTGGGTCGAACACGATATAAAACAAATGCCCTTAAGTAAGGGTTAACATTTGGTTCATTTAAACAAAAGAGCAACTGCTACAATATTTAACAATTTCACAAGAAGCGTTTAGAGAGTAATATAGGCCTATTGCCAGGATTGTAATCACAAATATTGTAAGCATGATTCATTTGTGTATATAATTCTATATTTGTATTAAAAAATATTTTTTCAATTTTTCTTTTGAGATTGAGAACAAAGCTTAGGGTAACCAACTTTTAAGAACGCAAACAGTGACCTTTGAGAAGGAATGCACATTTCTTTAAAGGATCATTAATAAGTTTTGTAATTGGATTAATTCTTGTTTTTACGTTGTACAGATAATCCGGGATATTAACCTTGCTGTTACAGACCAGAACTGTGCGCAGAACAAAATGTGCACAAACGGAAATGTTCCGGATAAAAGTGAGCATACTCTCTTAACCTGAATCATCTATATCAATCAGTATAATTATATTGCAGAATCTTCAGGCAATGAGCTGTTATCTACTGGCTAATAAGTGGAATTCACTGAGGTTTTACTACCAGTTCCGTGCAGTTCAATAGGAATTAATATAAATAACTCTTTAATCGTTAATTACCAGCAACTAAAATAATAAGTAGCATTGTTTTGATTCAAGCGGAGTAGTTTCAACATGTATATAGTCAAATCTGCTGATTTGTAGCAATTTTAACTGTTTCGATCTTAGAGTGTACGGAAACCATATCGTCAGGCGAGAGGCTTGCAGTAACGTATGTACTTGTGTTATACATCGTGGAATCAGGCTCGATTCCCAGCGGGGACGTCACTCCAGATTTGCGTATTTGCGAAACGCGAATGACGTTGCTGTTGGAAAGTGGTTTATTTGGGGTGCTCCTGTTTTCTCACCGCATTAGCATTTAGTCACCACTCCATCTCCATCGAAATTCATCCATAGGCCTGATGGCGGGCTGGTTGACTTGACAGTAAAACCGTATGGAATCCAAAGCTAAATTTCAAATAAAATACCAAAATGCGGAAATAACGATTTAGGTACTCGTTAAAAAAAATTGTCATGAAATCATTAATTATTATTAGAAGCTAATTATTAAATAATTTAATTGTAGAAAATTTTAAAATAATATCAGTTGTTAAATTAATTTCGCTGACAGCTTAGGACTTGGTCTCGAAACGCCAGTGATCCGTGAACCACAGTTTGAGAACTACCTTTCTATGGTAAAGGACAAGATGTGGCTTAAAGTTGTTATAACGGAGCACTCACACTTGTCATGAAAAATAAGGAGTACCACGGGCCGACCACAGTGCAAGATACACTATGGGACTTTGGCTGAGTGTTGTATGTAGGCTGGGCTTAACCTCTCGCCTAGAGTGAGGTCATTTTAGAGAAGCAGAAACCGTGGAGGAATCGGTCGTGATTGTTTGAAGGAACCATCTCATCATTCACCTGGAATGATTTCGGGAAACCCTGGAAACCTGAAGCCGACCTCCCGTGGCGCAATCGTTCTGGAGTGCTGAAGGTTCTGGTTTCAAATCCTAAGCAAGGCATGGGTGTAAGTTTAAGTTAGGTTACAAGTTAGTTTGTAAGCCGTCCCCTGATAAGTCATCAGGCATAAAACCGGGGACGTTAATAAGCCTTTTCCAATCCAATCAAATCCAATCCAGTCCTATTGAAAGCTGAAATCAGGAAGGCTGGATGGAGAATTGAACCCGGGTCCTACCCTAATGCGAATCTAGTGTTCACTGAGCCACCTTGCTCAAACGAGTGAGGGGAGGGGGATTGTTTCACCCTCGAACCTCCATTGGTCTGATGGCCCAGGTCATGCGAGTTGTATTGGATGTGAGTGAAGAGATTTAGGCGGCTCTTAACAACTAAGTCTTGAGAGCCCACTAGAGTGATAGAGGTGAGTATGGATCAGTGCCGGAGTGAAGGGGTGGGGACAACGGGAGATCCCCGAGAAAACCCGCCGACCAGCGGCATCGTCAGACACGATTCACACATGTGAAAATCTGGGAGTGACCCAACCGGGGATGGATTGAACCAGGTTCGCCTTGGTGGGAGGCGAGCAGGCTAACCGCTCAGCCACCGTGGCCCCTAGATGGATTGGTGGCGACAAAGTATCCTAAAATCGCGCCAAGAATTATGTAAGACGAAAAATAAGCATTAATGCCCAGTGATCGTGCTAGTTGAGGACTGGAATCATCCCTTCCGTTCTGTTCGTATATCACACCTATTAGGGCGGGAAGACCTCGCCTGGTAAGGAGGTCGTCTAGTGAGGTGTATGTTTGCGTGAGTATGGCAAACATTGATGAAGAGCTACGGCCTTCGCCGACCGGCTTATTTGAAGCGGTACCGCCTCTACGCGCAAGGCGCTCAGCTGGTGTGCAATCTTTCCGTTTGCGACTCGCCTGAACGTGACTTTAAGCGGTGTCATAATTTTCTTGGACGCGACTATGTAGCAAAGTCTAATGCATGCTTCTATCGTAGTTTCGCATGTGCCTAGTTCTTACATTTTGAGATATAACAGTCTGAAAAGGCCAGTTTTAAGCTATGTTGGAGGACATGAAAATAATGTTTCTATTGCGCATAATGTCTTGAAATTACGATTCCTTCATTGTCTGGAATGTACTTTCTTTTCGTATGAGAACATTTTTTTTTCAAACATTCTTAAAACGCATTTCAAGTGCCAGGTAGGCGACTACTTTAAATGTCATGTTGTGAAACATAGATTTCGATCAGCTGATTTGGCCGTTTTAACACCGCTGTAGCATGTGAATTTATATTTTTTAATATAATCTCTAATGACGTGGGCATTTCTTACCAGCTGCCATTAATTCAGAGTGCGAACTGCAATTTTCTTACATCAGCAGTTTACATAATCATGTAAGTTGTAACGCAGAACACACTCCGCTCCTTATGTCTGGTATTTTCTTTAAACATATACATTAAAAAAAATAACAAACTCGAGGTACTTCCGCATCTCTCATCTTCACCCACAAGGTGGCGTTCCAAAACGTTACTCTACGAGTAAACGTTTCTCTTTGGCTGTCCCAAAACACTTCGAATAAATATTTTACTCAGTCATAGCAGTGTCCCACAACTTCAGAGTAATTACTCTGAGCATCGTACCAGAGTAAAACGTTTTCATGCACTATTTTATAGCGAGTAACGAAGGGTAAATTGGAAAAGGAGGGAAGTTAAGTAGAATTAAATAAAATTGCAAGGAAATGAGAACATTCTGGTTACAGATACACACGAGAAATTACAAATAACAAATAATAAAATTCGTATTTTTATTTCAAAGTTAACTCTTATAAACGTTGCATTTTTAACGTAATGTTTACGATTAACTTATTGTAAGTAAATCTGTTTATTTACAACTATTTTTTTTTAAAGAAAGAATATGGGGAAAGTGATAAGTATATTTTGGAATTTACATTGCTAGCTTAATCAGTACATGTTTGTAAACACGACATGCTATTTACGTCAAGTTCGTTCCAAAACCCTGTTTACTATAGTTATCCTCAGCTGACACTCTCTGTAACTTTACTCTACTCTCGGAGTAAGGTTTTGGAACACGCCTTCCGTAAGCGCTAAAGACGTATACTGTAGTCAAATACACCAAAAACTAATTCTGGACAGCTTGAAGGCACCTGCGAGAAAACGTAGCGGTGATGTCACCTCCAGTCAACAGATAGCAGCACCTATGTTCAATAGTGCATTCCAATGATATTATGATACAATACCAACATGGCGGACATGAAGAAGAAATTTCCTTTTCTTTCTGGAAAGTTTTTTTGACCATGGTCAAATTGTGAACCACGAAAGTACATTTATAATACAATGTCAAATATTTTAAAAGAGGGGAATATTTACTAACAAATATTAATTGTTATAATTTTTTGTTACTACTAGTAACACTTCTTGCCACCAGTTTTTTTTTTTTCGAACAATCACCAATGCTGATCATACAGTAAAGAACTGTCCGGTATTTGTTTCTAGTGTATTTGCTGGAGTTATAGTCTCCTAATATTTTTCAACCTCCTCACTTCCTCTCTCTTAACGCCACTGATCGCAAGCGAGAAGCGAAGGCCGGAGACTATATTTTCTTTTTCCTGCGTGTTATTGAGCCCGCCGCCGAGTCGGGAACCAGTCCTGCCCGACGTGCAAAGAAAGTGTTGCGGGGAGCGGCATGCCTCCGNCTCATAAACATACCTGCACTTCTACTGCGGGGAAAGTAACGTAACATTTAATAGTAGAAAATTAATTTAAATTTTAATGTTGATCGGATTGTTATTTTTGCACCGAATAATGTTTAATTAGACAGAATTTTTTTTTTTAGTAGGAGGGGGAAAGAGGTGATATCCGACATCATGATATGGTGAAAATATAAACGGGATGGTCCACCTAACGTGCAAACCCCGAAAATTTCCGCAACGGCTGCAGATCACAAAATGCTGCTTTCGCTAACTGATAGTATGTACGGGGGCGAGTAATATGCCGCATAGTGAATATTCGTGACACTTGTATAGACAGAGAAATTAAACCAAATATGATTTACAAATGTGATTTTTAAACTGAAAAGGTACGCTTATTTCAACGTCATCTGAAAGTCCGTGCCAGGAGGAGTTGTTCAGTGATAGCATTTACAATGAAAAGTATCGCAGAAACACCAAGNCGGGGAAAGTAACGTAACATTTACAAGTAGAAAATTAATTTAAATTTTAATGTTGATCGGATTGTTATTTTTGCACCGAATAATTTTTAATTAGACAGAATTCTTTTTTTTTTAGTAGGAGGGGGCGATAGCCGAAAACATTATATAGTGAAAATATATACGGGATGATCCACCTAACGTGCACATCCCGAAAATTTCCGCAGCGGCTGGAGATCCCAAAATGCTGTTATCGCTAAATGATAGTATGTACGGGGGCGAGTAATATGCCGCATAGTGACAATTCGTGACACTTGTATGTACAGAGATATTAAACCAAATATGATTAATAAATATGATTTTTAAACTGGAAACGTACATTTATTTCAACGTCATCTGAAAGTACCTACGTGCCAGAAGGAGTTGTTCAGTGATAGCATTTACAATGAAAAGTATCGCAGGAACACCAAGAAGTAATGTGCAATTATGATTAAGGTTAGGTGGGCCTGCAGCATAGGGCAGTGGATCTGTACTCACAGCTGTACGTGAACAACACGCGCCGTGACAAATCCTGGTAAGCAGCGTAGCATTAACCATAATGAGGCAAGGGGCAAGGAATGCGATATTGGACGAAGGAGCTCACCACAGCGGAGGCAAGTCGAGCAATTTGAGTGCTAGTCTGATACCAAAAAGTAAATTTTATTCAGATACTAAGAATATTTGCTTCCTAGTCATTAGCATTAGGGATTATCAAGTACGTACAGATCCCCAACACACATAGAACAACCTAGCCTAAGAATAAATGCAATCGCATCCGCATACATAGTACAGAAGAGCACAGTTATGGTTGAAACGCTTCACATTAGGCCTTTTCACAGGGTGTGCTCGATATGTTTACCACCAACAGCAATACAAATTTTCTGTAAACAGACATTTAGCGAGCAACGAGCGGCTGAAGTGTTTTTGGCGTAATGCCGCTGCAAGCTGCCACAATGTGTTCCTGCATGTCGTCTGGCGTTGTAGGAACCGTGTTGTACACCCTATATTTCAGTGTTCCCCCACAGGAAAAAATCTAGAGGGGTGAGATCGGGGGAGCGAGCTGGCCATCTTACAACGCCTCCGCGCCCTAACGCCTATTTGGAAACGTTTCATTTAACACTTGCTTGCCACCAAAGCAAAATGCGCAGGAAAACCGTCATGCCGAAACTACATATCACGACGTATGTCGAATGGTATATCTTTCAAAAGTGTCGGTAAGGTCTGTCTGAGGAAATGGGCGTAAGTACAGCCGCTCCTAGTCCACCGAATGAAGTATTACCCTATGACGTAGTCTCCAACGATTCCACACCACACGTTGACGCTCTGCTGTCGCTGATGCTCCACGTTCCGGACCCAACGCAAATTGTCCTTCGCCCAGTTGGTGCATATTTCGTAAATTTACGCACCCATGTTTTGTGAAAGTCGCTTTATCGGTAAATAGTACGTTCTTTAGAAAATTTCTGTCATCTCTAAAAGACATCAGAGCGAACCTACAAAAGTGTACGCGCTGCCGGCATTTCCGTTGGCGCAGTATCCGTGACACACTTATTTTACTTATTCGTACGTACGTGGAAAGTTTTCGCGTACCCACGCGGGGACTTGCGTCGATACGTGCCAACACATCGTTTTGCTGCGTCTCGCTCGTAATCGTCTTTCGTCGTACATGTGTTGTGGAATTCCAATCANACGTGCCAACACATCGTTTTGCTGCGTCTCGCTCGTAATCGTCTTTCGTCGTACATGTGTTGTGGAATTCCAATCACCTCGTGACAAGAGACGTGTGCCACACTCACCGTAAATAAGTAGAGCGTTCAGTTTTCTCTCATTCGTGAACTTCATTGCGTACGCAAAGTCACACATTGACGCANACCGTAAATAAGTAGAGCGTTCAGTTTTCTCTCATTCGTGAACTTCATTGCGTACGCAAAGTCACACATTGACGCATCACTTAACTGCAACAGATTACGGGGACTGGCGTTGTGCTGCTGTAAGAAGCGGTCTTGCCAAAATGAGTCATCGCGCTTGTTGTTTACTTACAGCTGTGAGTACAAGTCTACTGCCCCATGCTGCCGGGCCCACTTAACTTCATTATATTTGCACATTATTGCAATTTTATTGGTGTTTCTGCGATACTTCCCATTACAAATGCTACATTACTGAGTTCCTATTCGCACACTTTCAGATGACGTTAAAATTTTCCATTGTATATTAGAATTTTTTTCCGCACCGACATACTAGTTAATAACCGAAACTAACAGTACTGATTCAAATCAGTACTATGAATAGGAATTAACTACGTGGAGACTATCTTCGAAAAGTTATAGGTAACGTTACGCATACAAAATAGCTCATTGTTAATATAAAAATAGTTTTTTAAAAAAGGACCTGGCTATCTGTTTTCTGGGGACAAGATTTTGCAGTGGGCGCGAAGGATATGTACGCTCTCTATAAACATCTGTGTTTTGTTTCAACGACGAATTTTTATTTCTCTTGTACGTGCGTACACAACCATTTATATCCGAGGATATTTTTCAGTGCTACATCGACAAGTGCAGAAAAATACGTTACGTTATTTACTGGAGCCAAGCTTAAGATAAAGAAATCCCATAAATTGAAGAGGTTTCCCTTTTACAAATCTTTACAATGAAACTTCATGCCGGGACTTTAAAAATCAATGCTTGTCAAAGCTCAGTTTTCACGCATTCAGTTACACATGTATTTTCCCATCTGCGACAAAGTTATTAAATAATAATAGCTTATTTCATTACGGATATACAGGATGATTCTAAAATCATGGGACAAAGATTGAGGGGTGGTAGAGCTCACTAAAACCAACTATTATTGTATAGGAATATATGGGCGGAAGTGACGCGTTGAGGCACAAAAACAAAAATAACACATGAAATGCAACACAACAGTGTTTATTTACAACGTAGCCGCTAAATGCCTTTTTACAGCATTGTTTATAATAATTGCTCAAAATTGCTAACACCGACAATAATGCAAGCTTGGTAGCGTGGGTGGAGTGATTGGCGAACATATTCAAATACGCCGGGTATTTCACGCACGCGTGCAGCCGCACAGGATAGTCGAGCGACGAGGTCTTCAATGGAATCAACTGGAGTCTCTTACATGAGGGCTTTAAAATGCCCCCATAGGAACAAATCGAGACTCGATAAATCTGGCGATCGTGGTGGCCGTTAATGTGTTGTGTTTTTGTGTTTGTGCCTCAACGCGTCACTTCCGCCTTTATATTCCTATACGATAATTGTTTGTTATAGTGAGCTATACCACCCCTCAATGTTTGTCCAATGATTTTAGAATCATCCTTATACGTAAAACGAGTAACTGGAGAAAAACAAGTTGGATTTCGAAATAACTGTCAGGATATTCCCTTTGCCTTCACAAGCTTGGTTCATAAATCTTGAATCTGGAAATTAGGAGTCTAACTCTTAAAATATTGTTAAAGGCTGTTCACGGTAAACTGATAGAATGCCTTGCTTGCACAATGTGTATTCTTCCACCATATGTAAAATTAACATTTCCTTGCGCTTACTCACTTTATTAATGCGTCGGTCAACCAAAACTGTGAAATGATTGGGAAAGTAAACATTTTGCAATTCTGCTAATTTTTACATTTACATGAGTAATAGAACTGAAAGCGAAAAAATTCATTTCAGTATTCACAAATGTTTAATTTAATTTTAATTGAACGTTAAAACGTGGAGCCACATTACCCTCAGTAGTTGCCATCTTTACTGGGCGCATGCCGGTCAGTATGTTCGTTGAAACACATGCAGGTGATGGCAGTGATATTTCTTAAAAGGTCGATTTCAAAAGTGTTCGCTGTGCCGTGAACAGCTGATACTGATTTGTAGAATACCGGCCTTTGAAAGCCATCCACGCTTTAGCTCACCATGTGTTTGGTATAATACACAACAATTTTAGCTCGATTAAACAGCCCGCCAAACTGGCCGCTGGCAGAGCAGTAAATTTCCTGACCGTAAAACTATTTCGAAGATCGCACGTGTCAGTGATCCTTCCTCTAAGCGTTTACCGTAAAGTCACTCGACCATATATCAAGTTGTGCTTTATTNATCGCACGTGTCAGTGATCCTTCCTCTAAGCGTTTACCGTAAAGTCACTCGACCATATATCAAGTTGTGCTTTATTTTGGCGGATGCGATGCGGGTGTTTGAAAAACTAAAGTTCAAACATTCATAACTCAACAAACACGTATTTATTATTTCCTTTACAGCTGGAATGAGTTTTCTTTATTGATCAAATTTGCACGTGAAGTGAAAAGTGTTGTTTGTTAATCTACAAGTTATTCATTAAGCATACTTCTACGAGAAAATCACACAAAAATCCGTTATAATTCACACGGCAGGATGTTCGCTAGGAAAGTATGTGCATTACAAAGAAACATCGGAATTATAGGCATAGTATTCTGTACAGACGGTGCGTATTTTCATACCATACTTTCTCTTGAGCCGTTAGCAACCTAGTAACTCAGTAATCCTTGTCGTGCATAAAAGAGCAGGCAGNTCATACCATACTTTCTCTTGAGCCGTTAGCAACCTAGTAACTCAGTAATCCTTGTCGTGCATAAAAGAGCAGGCAGAGAAGTAAAACAAAAGTCATCTAAAATAATTTTGCGAGAGAAATTCAGCCTCTCCACGACACACTCAAATCACGTTTGAAGCTGTTTACTTTCACACGCAAAAAATTTAAGTCGTATAAAATTTACCTAATCTGATTTCTACATCGTCAANCATACCATACTTTCTCTTGAGCCGTTAGCAACCTAGTAACTCAGTAATCCTTGTCGTGCATAAAAGAGCAGGCAGTGAAGTAAAACAAAAGTCATCTAAAAGAATTTTGCGAGAGAAATTCAGCCTCTCCACGACACACTCAAATCACATTTGAAGCTGTTTACTTTCACACGCAAAAAATTTAAGTCGTATAAAATTTACCTAATCTGATTTCTACATCGTCAATTTAAAGTATCTTTAAAAAGTACAGGTTTACTAAATAAAGGGGAGAATTAAGGGGTTGTTTTAGATACTTTTCCCTGTAGAAGCGGTACCAAAACACAACAACTGCGCCACCCTACCCCAGTAACTGAAGTATCGATCATTCCAAGGCAAAACAAAAATAAAATAAATTTCTACTTAGGACGGTTTTCACTCGCTGCATGCAAGGTGAGGTCCTAGGTGTGAATCCGTCATTACTTACACGTGCTTGAAAAAAAAAAAAGAGAGCAAGTTAGAGAACTTTGGCCGAGCCACAAGATTCCTGGGTTCCTCACAATATGTAAAATAAATATGCTACCAAAAAAATTACAGAGTGCAATTTCAAACAAACAAATGTTAGCTTCGGTTGAAGTAATTTTATTTAAATTACCATTATAATATATGTAACAGCTCCCTTAACATATAATATTCTGTATGAAGTTAAGGTATGCAAAACCACTAGAAATATAATAAATGTAAATATAAAATAAAATACTCAACATATTCTTTTTAAATATAAAACTTTTATTTTTAATTACATATAATATTGGTTATTTATTTCATCAGCAAAGCCCCAGGGTTTATTTATTTTAAATAAAAAGATTAAATAAAAATTATTACTTTATTCATGTGCCAGTTAAGAAGAAACTTGAAATTACTGAGAACTTAAGTGTCCTACTAATAGGCCATTTCATACTCTTTAACGTGTACGACGCAGAAGCACAAAAACTAGATTCCCCATGAATTTATATATCACACTCGCACACAGGCGCACGCAGGGTTACGTAATGGAGGATGCAAACCGCTAACTGAAGATCCGGCTTTTACGAGAGAGACAATACGGAGTAAGAATATATTTCATCATATTTATTCATCACAAATAGTTCACAGCAAATTAGAACTATTTTTCAACTAGTGGCTGTTGCAAATACGCAGTTGGAAATATTATTTCTTTTTTTTTTTTACGGCATGATGCAACAGGAGGGTGCGGTTGCACGCCTTGAACTCCCCCTGCCCACGGATATGCATTCGCAGTACGTCGAAGTCTCTGAACTATTTTTCTTAACTCGCTGCCAAGTGGGAGCCTGCATGGATGTGTTTGAGGTAACGTCTGTACAGTTAACAGCCGAAGTGATTATTTCCAAAGGTCGATTTAAAAAAGTGCTCGCTTTACCGTGAGAAGCCTATACGGAGTAAATGTATTAAGATGGCAGAGAAAGTTAAGTCTCGAAGCGGTTTCGCATGCTGCAGAAAGCTCTCTGTACCAACTGAACAACACTCCTGCCCGACGACATGCCTAGATCTGGGAGAAATTGGAAGGAGGGGGCCGCCTCGCTTAATCGCCTCGAGTAACGGGGAAACCACCCCAGCCTCGCCCCGAGGTATACGTTTAGAAACCTACAACGGCATCGGCGGCTTTAGGAGAACACGCAGCCTTTCTGAAGCCTCGGAGCATAATTTCGCAACGTCGCCCAGAACGTGTGTGTGGGGCAGGAAATGCCGTCGCCGTCTCGTGTCGTCGTCTGTTCGGTTCGACTGGACCCCGTACCCCCCCACTATTCTTCACCGGACCCCCACCAGATGTTTTTTTTTTTGCCTACAAGAAGGGTGCCCGTGTGTTCGTAATTGGCGAGCGGTCGGCGTAATAATAGCTGCTTTACTTTCTCCCTCCGCGGGTTCCTCGCCGGCCGACCTGTCTTCGCCACTTTCGCCGTTCGTCGCGCGCACGCGCAAACACGCACGCAAACACGCTCCCCGCTTGTCATGTGTCGTGTTTCCCGTTCTCGGCCGCAGAACTAGTCACGTCGCGACTTCCTGCTCGTACTTGTCTGTCCGTTTATTTATTCGACTTCTTAAGGCGCCCGTCTACCTGGCGCTTTAACTGCGTTGCAGAGTGTTCCAAATACACGTTTTTCAACGAAACTATTAAGCGTGCGTCCAACGTGCTGATGTACGAAAAGAACACACACTTCAGACGAGAGCTGTTAAGTACTTTCAAAATATCACGTACGTTAGAAACATCAATTCAGAGTACTCCAAATCGGCCTTTCCAAGGGACTGTGGCTCAAAATGCACGCATCAGATACATACAAAACTACTATAGGCGCCTGCACTAAACCTTCCTAAAGACTTCTCACTAATAAAACAATATGGTCACCACTGAAAGTCCCATAGGCACACGCAGCACGACGAGAACACTGCACGCCAGTTCAGAGCCTTGCGCTTAGCGGCGATGGCGTACTTGATGCGCGTGGCATTGTCGCCCTTATCGCTCCCGCGCTTCTTGGCCTAAACGTGGGAAAAAGTTCCAGGTAGACAGGGGCCTTAAGGGCGCTACCTACCGGCCGGCAGCTGCAAAATGTTAATAGGAAATCTCACGTTTAAGAAATTTCGCCTTAGTGCGTTAATTTTAAGTATAGGCGTTTCAAACAAAATACATTATTTACGAATTATTTCAGGGGAAAGTCCCTAAGAGCATTTATTTTCAGTATAGGTAGGCAGTGTGTACTTTTTTGTAAAACTTAAATTTGAAAAATTTCTTACAAACAGGTTATACATGTTATGGAAACATCTTCTCTGTAGGGAACTTCTTCTAAAAAAATTCGGGAAGAATACATTGGAACGTCTATCTTTAAAATTAACACACTGAGGCGAAATTTCCTTAACATGGGATTTCCTATTTAAATTTAGCAGCTGCCAGCTTGTAAGCAGTCAGTTCCCTTAACGGCCCTATGTACCAACCTGGCAGCCGCGAACTTCAAATGGGGGATCAATGTTAAACGAAATTCCTTCTCATTGCGTAAATTTTAAAGATATGTATTTGAAACAGAAATAGTTATACGTGATATTCCTTAAGGAATGTTGCTACGTTAATAAATCTTGCCGATTGTTTTGTTTAATATATTATTTTCCAAAATGTAATATTGATATTTAGATATAACAAAAAAAAAAGTTTATTAATAATAGTTTCCAAAAATAATTTTATAAAGTAATATTTTGTGAGAAAGTCGCGTCAAAATGTTTATTATTTAAAATAGTAATCTTTAAAATTGACGCAATGAGAATCCCTTTTTGAAGTTCTCAAATGCCGGCTTGGTAGGTAGGGCCGTTAAAAGTTGGTAGTCCGGGAAAATTTTCTGTAGATAAGTTGTTGGGCGTTGACGTTTATCTCGTAAATAACTATCCTGGATGTACTAATTTTCACCAGAAAATATAGAAAAAAACCATTCTCCAAGCCCTTACATCTTCGTATTTACCACAGTAAGCGTGTTATAAGAAAAAAAAATCGCGAAAATGTTAAATAAATCGCATTTTTAGAGCTTGCCTGCACGGTTTCCCTAAGAGGTAGGAGGAATGTAAAAAAGACGAACGGAGGAAAACCAAACATTTTGAGTGAAGTCACAATATAGAAAAACATGAAGGCCTTTCTCATGCAAACACAACCTTCTCTGACGACAGCCCGAAACAGACTAAAAAATGTAGGACATGTCTGGTAGCTAGTAAAAGTCACGCAGGCCTTGTAATGGTCAAAATACAACCAAGCTTAAAATTAAGACGAGACACAAATAAAAAATATTTAATTTAAATTGAAATTATACATATATTTTAGCAATGAAAATAAATTCATTATTAGAGAGTTAGGCGAGAAGATTGAACAATCATAACAAACACCGTAATTGATAATCACAGTACACTTACAACAACGGGTAGATCACATAACTAGCCTTAATCTATGGCCTTTAAACGACTGAAGCGCTGCATAACGGTTCAGCGCCTTGTGCGTGTGGGCGGTGGTGCGCTGGGCGCGCGTGCGACTGTATCGCCGCGCCTTAACCTCGAACACAAAAACATAGGGTCCGTGTAATCTTAAGGCTGGACTCACAATAGTCCCGTCACATTCATCAGTCGTACTTCCGTTCGGCGGTCACGCCATCTTCAACCAATCGGAGAGGAACATTTTTTTTTTATCCGTCCGTGCGTCAAAAAATTTACCAAACTTCAACTGTCGGTGGACGGGACGGATGAGCCACCGTCTTCAGACGACATTCTCTAGACGTGAATACGCACTTCGAAATAAAATGCGAGGCGGTGGATCTGTGGCTTATTTATCTGTGATGATTAATTGAGGAATTAGAAATGTGCAAAGAAAAAACTCATGTTAAATTTTTATTGCATAATTAGTTCTTGAAAATTGAAGAAGGACGTGTTTTTCAGTTGTCACACTGAAATTTTGCTGTACAGAAGGATTGACAGACGACGGATTGTTGTGAATCGCTCTCATCTGAAGGAAGAAAACGACAGACGGATAACTGCCGGACGGACGGACGGACGACTGACGGATGCGACGGACTACTGCGAATCTACCTTTACTGACAGGAAGCAGGCAGCTAGGTTGGGCTCAAGTGCGCAGGTCACAGAAAAACTCATTATTTTATATTTGTACGGAATGCTGTTGAACTCACGTAGACATTACTTACAAGCACTACTTCTCCGCCTAAATTATTTTGGACGGCAAGTCGTTTACACAATGGCCTGTCAAAATTCGAAATTTTAGTTGCTTTTTTTTTTCTGGGAAAAGTGGGGAGGGGGTGGATGGTACAAATAATAAAAGCTATTTCACTTATCGAAATGAGAAAATTCACATTAAAATGATACACCAAGAGTTACTTCAGGGAAATTTAAATTTCATTCGTTGAAATGTTTCCGCAATTTTTTAAAAATTGTTTTAAATAAGGAGATTATGGCGTATATTTGATTTGTAGCAGTCTATGACTTTTTGTAAAGTAGGTTTTGATAAGCATACCTTAAAATAGATTTAGACACTACCTTTTAGTCACCCTTGTGAAATTTTCTGCATATTATTTGGTTTTTTTATTTTTACTTCCCAAAAACACTAAAATTGTGATTTTGGCATGCCATGATGCTAAAAATTAATTTCTAGAAGTTGAACGGTGTTCCGTACAAGTATAAAGCAATACTTTTTTTTATGACGGCATCCTTAAGGAGAGTTGGACGCAATTTAGGATACATACACACACACATATATATGCCATTACTTATTTCTGATAACACTTTTGTTAAATTTAATTTTGATAGTGCATGTAACATTATATGACCATATTTTATAGAATTCTTGTAGTACTATCGCTTCTGTTATCAATCACTGAAGTTAAAAAATAATTAATTCTCATTAATTTCACTCAGTAAACAAGTTCAGTTACTCCTCAATGAATGTGCGTTATCCACTACGCCTTGTCAAAGAAGAAATTTTAATAATTAAAGCAATTTAAAAATGGAACACGTGTTATTACTCAAAAAGGGGGCAGCGGTGGCGTAGTGGCCAGGGCGCTCGCCTCCCACCACGGCGATCCGGGCTCGATCCCCGGTGGGTTCACTTCCGGATTTTCGCATGTGGGAATCCTGCTAGACGATGCCGCTTGCCAGCGGCCCTTCTTGGGGCGCTCCCGCTTCCCCCGCCCTTGCATTCCAGCGCCGCTGCATTATAGGGTTTCATTTCGGTCATGCTCGGGGATGACGGTCACCTACGGGTCCCAGCTGGAAAGACCGTCACTTGGAGGTTGTTGCCTTGCCCTGGGTGCACTCGCCATTTATTTTTACTTAGAAAGTCGTGAAAACACGATGATTTCTATCGCTTCCCCTTGACTTCTCGCCGACGGCGAGGTCGTTAGAGACGGAACAAGTTGCCCAGAGAAGAAGGAATGGGGAATCAATCAGTCGTTACGTGTAGTAAGGAACCTTCCCGGCATTCTCCTGGAGGAAGCGATTCCAGTAAACCACGGAAAAAAAAACCGAAACTGGGATGGACGAACCGGGAATCGAACCCGGGTCCTTTCGAACTGCGCTACCTCGCTCGGTCAAACTTCGAGGTAGTCGCAGAGTGTCTTCCGAGGGAGCTCTAGACCAGACTGTAGAATATGCAGAAATCATAACATATTAGTACAGTCCATATTACCAAAATTATCAGAAAGATACTTGTGTTGCAAATGGGAAAGGGATATAAATATTTTTTAACACTGTAAATTATTTTGCTATAAATTACTTATTTAAATGTTTTGAATAATAGTATAATAAGAGTCTATTTTTAAACAAAATTTAAGCGTAAATACGTTCTGGATGCTCCAGAAAGCACATTTTGAAAGAAAGCCCTTGTGACGCAGAGCAAATATTTACTACAGCTGTATGTTTTAAGAATATTAATATTACTGTTAAGGAATTTCTTGATACATAATTCTAGGTATTATTATTTTATCTCTAAAAATGATATATATTTCGCGGCTGAAATGGATGTAGATAAAATCAATTACCAAAAATATTTTTACTATTTTTTTATTACATACAGAGTAGGCCTGGTTATTAAAATGGTGTTACTTGTAAAGAATATTTTTAATGTGCTTTTTTTCCTTAAGTATTGAGAATGAAATTACGCCTCAATTTTGTTATACAAGTGACTTATAAATTAAGCCACTTTCTTTCTGCCTTAAAGGCTGAAGTGGAAGTTGACTCGTGCGTCTGCCACTTAGAAAGGTCACTGGTTTGTTTCCCAGTTATGAGAGTTTGCGGGCATTTTCGAAAGTTTGCGTCAACTCATACATTTTTTCCTTCCCCTCTTTACTAAGGTATTCCCGTGGGCTTTATTTTTTCTCACAGACTGTCCTGTCCACTTCGTCGCAGTTTTATATAGATGTGAACCTGTGAAGGCGTCTATGCTTGGCGCCACAGAATAATTAATCATACAGATGCGAAACCACTGCTATAGTCCATTCATGGTTACTTCCAACTTTCTTGAAGCGCTGCTGAAGTTCTATCTCCAGGATATTCTTCCGCCTCATGTAAAGAAATTTTAACCCAGTCTTTAAAATTACACAAAACGGATACCGCGCCACATTCGTGGGCACTTATAATAATATTTTGCATAAGAACTAATCCTTACTAGACATTATCAACACACGTATTTTCTCCTTGCTTTTTTTACATTAATTGTACGTGTAATAATGTAATTCATAGATAAAATATAAAAAAAAGTTTAATTTAAGAAAAAAAAATGACTTAAGGAAGAACTAAGCACCTCATACATGGGGTGATTTTTCAAAGGTTTGATTCAAAAAGTGTGAATATACTGCAAATAGACTATAATACCGCTGACGCCGGCTAAAACGGCGTCACTCGCCAACAATGTGAACGTTCGCCAATCAGCGCCTGGTGACTCACTTGCCAGCCGGCAGCCTAGCCAATAGGAAATCTTTCGCAGCAGGATGCACAGTGACCGGCAGATATCAAGGCAAGTTTCAGCGGGGGGAAGTGAGGTAGCGGGTTCGCCGGAGAAGGTGTGAAAAAGAGGCAGCCGACAGACGTGTACTGGCTGTTTGAAAACCATCGCCAGCAGATAATGTACGTGATTAAAGATGGAAGGGAGTGGTAACTCGCAGAGATACAGCAAATTATTTCACAGCAGAGAACAGTGAAATAATTAAGACTCAGACACTGATGACATTTACCATAATTCGCCTTTAGTAGAGTCATCGTGAAATCAGTACAATAATTGTAATTTTTTTTAAAAAAGGAAATTTCTGTTTAAAATCTATTTTTTAAGAACTGCTTAAATGTTTGCATTTCGAACATGTTTACATACCAGCATTGTAATGAAATCGATACACTGTCTGTAGAAGATATCTGATAACTGTATCTTTACAAGTAACAATAATTACTATTCACATCTGTCTGCTAGAGTTTTAATAAACGCGAATGGTCACCCAATGAAAATAAATGCTAAGAGACCGTGCACATCAGTAAAAAAAAACCTGTCTTAAGGTCAATGATGCATAATTCCTTACAATCAGATTGCCTTCATCATTCATGGCAACCAGCTCCTTATGTTACAAATTTACTTTTAAGTCAATTCATACCTGAAAGGGGTCATGGGCGTAACTAAATAATTAGTAATGATTAGATAGAGCACAGCAGTATAAGATTGAGATTATTGAACATACGGATTATACAATAACTATTTACGTGACTATTGATCGGGGAGCTTAAATGGAATACCAAGATCCTAATTAATTATATTAAGTATTATTACCCTTCGCCATTACTATTAAAATCTAATTTGAAAGTCCCCACTTTGTTCATGTTGCCGGAGGCTGATTCTAGGAGGCGGTTAACAACGGCCGGACACACTCATCTTCCGTGGTCTTCTCGTTCCAGTGGCCTGATGACAAAATACCTCGCTTCCGGTGTTACGCTGACCTATATCGGGCCCGTTGTTTAATATTTTCGGCTCCATTTACTGGCTGGTGGAGGGAACTTCTGCAACTGTCTTTCGCAAGGTGTTATTGCAATCACGCTCGTGCCCTGGTTCAGTGTTTGAAGGTGTGATCAGGCAGGCCGTTCAGCTAAGGCCCGGTCATTTCATAACATCACGTAACCAATGACATGTTATTTACGCTATTGTTGCTTGTGTAACAGCTTAATACTCTTTTATTTCTAACTACAAATCATACTTTGTGTAGGGGGAAGAGCTAGTTTGTGCAAAATCCACAGATTCTCCCAGTATGCACCGGTGGGCTGACATCACTGCCCAAGTTATCTGTTAGGAATTGTATGATATATTCAGTCAACAGCACTACTTTGTAAATTTTTCTATCAGCTTGTCATGGTTATTAATATTTACATATTTTAGTTTACAGATAATTTGGTGATGTAGTTTAGCTGGAAGTCATATGTATTTTAATTCACACCTTATTATTTAATAAATACTTTCTGGAGATTCACTACATTCATTATCCCAGCATATTGTTAACGCGCACTTATGCTCGTTATAAACTAAAAACGAAATACGAAATGCTGAATAAATACTTTTTTGTTGAATCTCATTTCACGATATTATATGCAAAATTTACTTAAAGTATTCATGTGGCTTTATGTGGCTTTTAAAGTTTGTGTCCTTCATTGTTAACTATTTTGCGGTATGGCTCATTACATGAGTGCTTAATAACGCACGTTATTGTTATAATGTGAAGTTTTCAAACTTTTACTCTAGGGTTGTGCGGCGAATGTTTTCCATCCTACTCGTACACGGTCGGCGCGCGACGTTTGTCGCACAGCCAGTGGCCTTTCTGTACTGGACACCCCTCAAGACAGGACTAGGGAGCTCACTCGTCCAGGTAACTGCCGGTCACTATAACCAAACCGACACGAGACCCGTTCCAGAGTCTTTTGCAGCCAATAAGTGTATGGGGAAATCCTCATCAAAGATACTGCCATGCCAATATAATTCTGTATATTTACCTATCCTAGACTGCGATGTTCCAAGCTCAATACCTTGACATGGCTCAAAATCACGGCTGTCCTATCATCCTCTGGCCTTTTTCGGGAACGAGGCTGGTGTTAAGATTTGCTAAGATGTCAAGTGCAGCGTTCTGAT
Organism: Clitarchus hookeri; assembly: GCA_002778355.1. Classification (NCBI taxonomy): domain Eukaryota; kingdom Metazoa; phylum Arthropoda; class Insecta; order Phasmatodea; family Phasmatidae; genus Clitarchus; species Clitarchus hookeri. The sequence goes on from NQII01011263.1 coordinate 22,810, forward strand.
GTAGGAAGGAACCGAATTTACTACTGGTGAATCTATGGAGTGTAATTTCCCAAAGCACTAAGTACGAGGTATATAAACTGATGATTGTTCACATTTTATTTGCAAACTGCAGACTCGTTTTTTTTTTATAAAATTTGCATGGGTTAAATAAATATTCGTGAACTTTAAACTCATTTAAATGTAATGTAAAAAATTTTGAATTCGTATATTTATATAAACACTAGCTTTTAGGTATGTGTATAGGCAACCTTTTGAAGCTAAGGGCGCAGCGATATCTCATTGGGTTTATGAGCTAACATATTTTANGGGTTTATAAGCTAACATATTTTACATTTTTTTTTTTCACAGTCTTAAGGGTCGAATTTAAAAAAAAAATCTTTCTTTGTGGCTGCGTGCACACCAGGGGGAAGTCGTTTCTAAATATCCATGCTTTCGAGACCATTGGTTTGTGCTGTGCTTTGATGAATGAGCAAGTCAGTCAAAAAATTTCATAGGTATTTATGGTAACCAAGAGTTCAAGCCATAATGTTTGACAGTTATGTTTTTAACCACTTGAAAAATAGCCTATAAGTTTAGACTGATTAATTTGGATTGCCTGTATCACCGACTTCAGTCCTGATTGGCCTCATTAAAATACTTTTCTGCATACAGTTTAGTTTCTACCCGATCCATGCTAGAAATATTCCGCACAGAAAGTCTTACAGACTTTGTAATTTTAGTTTATATTCCTTAGCGAAATGTAGGTACAAAATTAGAGGAGTTGATATAATGACTAACCAAACACACGCAGACTTTCTTTTGACAACTCTCGATGGATAAACTTTACACTGCCGGTGGAGGTTTCAGATATCACAAGTCGCTTAGAAAACTATTAAATGGAGAAGTGTTTTTTCCCTAGTTAGTGAGTCAGTTTTATGTATGTATGAAGCTTCTGTTCACGCATGCTACCCATTTGTAGCGTGGTAATTCCTGTAAACTAAATTAATAGTGTACATTGTAACTATTTGGAGGTCTACATTAGTGGAGCGACCAACGCATATAAAAATGACGGAAATAAAAACATTAACTGGTGCAAGAATATAACTACTTGTGTGATATTAATAATAAAAAATTGGATACTTCAATTTATGACAATCTCTTATATACATTTACCATTTCATTACCATTTTTTAAAGCAACAAAAGCATAGAAAGCCAGGTTCATAACTGTGTACAGAAACATGCATTTTCTTAGTGGAGTGTTTATTTCCATACATAAGGAAAAGGTTGGAGTTGGTTAACTATGCTTCCTGTGTTGTTCAGTATCTAAATTTTAAAAATAATCTTGTCTTTTTTTTCTACACAAATATTTTATTCAACATGTTAATAACGTTCTCATCAGCAAATAACAAAAGAGACAAAATCAACACAAAGATTATTTTCTCCAATCGCATACAGTGAGGCTATGTGCCTCTGTTAATATTTAAGTAGGCCAACGTAGCTCTCTCTTCTGAGTACATCAAGGGATGAGTTATGAATGATGCACTATTGTGCTTGCCTTTTGAAGTACAAAGCTTTGGCGCACGGCAGAACTTTCAGCTCCACGTTCTTGTAGGTAAGCCAGATATCAGCCCTTGTAGACCTGGCCAAATTCGGGTCTGTGCTGAGAGGGTGCTTTCGGCCCCTCGACGGAGAAGCTGATNATCAGCCCTTGTAGACCTGGCCAAATTCGGGTCTGTGCTGAGAGGGTGCTTTCGGCCCCTCGACGGAGAAGCTGATGCCTCCAGGCAGTGGTTGGGATGGTGTGTAGTCCAGCAATGGGCCGGGGCCGTACTGCACGGGCCTTCCGGTCACCTTTTGACCACCAGGTAATGGGAAAGATGTCGGAAGGCCCTCTGGCGTCGCGGCGCCTGGCCTGTACGCCACTAGATCCTGAACCGCGCCGCTCGGCTTGTAAGTTCCTAGATCCTGGACCGCGCCTCCCGGCTTGTAGGCTCCTAGATCTTGTGCCGCGCCGGCCGTCTTGTAGGCGGCTAGATCCTGGGTTGCACCGCCTGGCTTGTAGGCTCCTAGATCTTGTGCCGTGCCGGCCGTCTTGTAGGTTGCTAGATCCTGTGTTGCATCGCTCGGCTTGTAGCCCGCCAAGGCCCCCGGAACGATGTCTGGGCCATAAGCGCTCGGTTTATCCAGGTTCAAGTTCTTCACACTGTATTGGTTCAAGGCTGAGACGTAGTCGCCGCTGAAGATTGTGTTAAGACCTGTGGAAGCAAAACATTAGAATGACAAACACTTCTTCGAAGAAGAAAATATGAACCCATCATCTGATTCCAGCCGCATGACTGGAGACCAATTCTTTAAGCCCCTGCCATGCAAGTAATTTTTCCAGTCAGACAAATTACAACAAAGTTGGCCAAAGAAAGTTACGACAGCAAAATTCAGCTTTGTAAATTACTTTTACGGTGAAAAAGTAACACTAATCGCAAAAATAAATAATTTTTGAGGCCACACAGCATAGGTTTCTTGCTTTTCTTAACATTCAGGATATAATTTTCTCCTGTATTTTGATTAAGACATATACAGGCTGTTATTGACACAGAGTAAGCATCAAGCATTTGATGCAAATGTCAATTGCCAAGAAATGCCACAGATTGTTACAGGTGATACAAAACAAGATGAATTACTTAACTTCAAGAAGAAATGATGACAGCTCTGTATGGGCAAAGTGAGATGGAGATAAAGTGGCAATGGCATGCAAGAGTGCGGGAGACGGGATAGCCTGACAAAAATGCTGGCAGACAGCAACGTTCACCACGTTTCTCATGTGTAGAAACTGGTTTAAACCCCGCCGAGAATTGAACCCGGAGAAGCTAGCCACCCTACAAATGCAGCCTCATCCGCCTACCAGGTACTTGAACTGCGTTGCAGCATGTTTGAAATACATGTTTATTTACTAAAACTATTAAACTTGGCATACGTGCGGAAATAAAACATAGCCCATACTAGGAAGTAATTATACTTTCATGGTATCACGCATATTATAAATATTATTTTGGACCCCTCTAGCATAGTTAAAAACGGCTTTTTCATACAGCTGTATCTTAACAGTACGTACTGCCTGGAAACGAACGAAGATACGCCAGGACCCTGTATTGAACATTGCGAAAGACTTCCCATCAAAAATGTTAGAGTGACCGCTTAAATTTCTATAGGTACACGAAATACGAACAAAGACTACGCACCAGTTCAGAACCTTGCACGTAACGGTGAAGGCGCACTGAATGTACGTGGCAGTGTCACCCTTATCGCTCCTGTGCTTCTTAGCCACAAACGCGAAAATAGCTTCAGGTAGACGACTCTTAAGAATGCTATTCACAAAAACATCCAATTTTTTATATTTGTAAGAAACACTGTTCAACTTGTTGACAATGCTTCTAATGATTCTTTACTCGAAAGCAAATTTTGTACCGCATAATTTTGTATCATGGTATGTCACAATCACAATATTAGTTGTTTAGGAATTACAGAAAAATTAACGAAAACGTTTACAGAAAATTTATCAAGGGTGACTGAAATGTAGCGCTGCAACAAAGTTCAGTAAATGTCCCTATACTAGATTTCAATGTTTTCGATCAGTTCATTTTGTTTTAAGGCAGTGTGAAAAGGCAGTTTTTAGCCATGCATTCAATGTGAGTGGTGTCTTGAAAACAGCTTTTGTACCTCGTATCAAGCGTATTTTCTTTTCGTAGATTAGTATATATGATGCAGGTAAAGTAGTTGCGTAAAATCAGCGCGTATTTAAACACTCTGCAATGCAGTTACGTAGTCCTGTCGAGACACGTGAATAGCTTACCCAGGTCGGCGCCGTATGCTGGCGTCCTGCCGGTGGCAAGCTGCTTGCCGGCCATGCCGAGAACGGCCGCCAGGCCATAGTCCCCCGGCAGGCCGAAGCCNTACGGCTGCGGCACCGCTATGGGGATGGCGTGCGGCGACTGGAGCACGCGCGCCGACACCAGCGGAGCTGCCGGCCTGTAACACAAAGTTGCTCACCAGTCAGAGGCTGTTCACGGGCAAAGGAGCACTTCTTGACGCCCTTTCATTTGGAATAAAAGTCAATGAATACATTCCATCGTACCCTTAGACGTCGACTTTCTGAGTCCGGGGAAATACATACACTATATTTATTACTTGCATGGCAATATTTACTTTAAAAAGTGGTGGAAGGATAAAAAAATTGTTGATAAGAAAAAAAACTAACTAGGGCCTCAAAAGAGCTCACATTACCATGAACAGCCTATACCAACAATAATCGTACTCGTAGTGTGAATATGGGGTAGAGTGATCTCGCTGGCTGCGCAAACCAGTATCTCTGTTCCAACATTGGACTGCTTTTCTGCCAATACGACTATCATAAACGACGTGGATAGGATTTGAGGTTAGAACATTATTCATGAAACGAAGTACTATGTGATGTTTTTATACTTTTCTGACCAAATTTCCGATGCAATTAGCTTAAATTCAAATTGGTAAAAGTATTCTATTAATGTAAAAGGGCTTGTCTTTAAAATTAAGGTATAAACAAACACATTCATCGCATTTAGGCCATTTGACTTTGACAGTTGTGTTGGTTTGGGGTAGGTAAATATTTCATACACGTGCAGATGGTCCACCTCATCTTCTGTATGCACAGGGTCTCAGACGTTAACTTTTGAGGGCTATAAAAGTATACAATGTGTTTATAAGTCAAATGGCAATTTTTATATTATCAGTTGACGAAATGATACAAATAAGCACGGCCTCAAAAAGTGCTCTTTTTACCGTGAACAGCCTACATAAAACATTTTTATTTGTGTTTGAATTTTATAGGCTATATACACAGCTGATTTGTATCCGAGTCGAGTATAACTCATATTTAAAACACTAACGTTTGGACTATATTGCACAACAGCGGAAATCTTACTAGATATTTTGCCCACAAAATTGTTAAGTTTGAGTTGTACTTCGACTAGTTTACATACAGCAATGTGTATGGCCCTATCCGTCCAATTTTGCAGAAAGGTTAACAACGATGTTCCCCAACATCAGCTTGTTTATTACGAGTTTGCTGGAAATGTTTCCAAACTATAACAGGTTCAGATTTCTGGCCGTTAGAGGGTGAACACCTTTGTTGTTATGCTGATAACTCCAGATGCTTTTAAACATAAACTGTAGCTTTATAAGAAGTAATGTAAAATATTTGGAAAAATATATGCTTTTAATTCTGAAGAACCATTTCTAACATCAATCAATCATTTGTTGCCAGTTAAAATAATATTTTTATAGCGTCTCGTAAATAGTAAGCAAGTGGGGAAATGAATACAACAGAAAATAACCGTCTTTTAAAAGCAAATTTTTAAGTGTCGTTCTTAATATTTGTTAATATGTGCTGACGTTTCGCTGTATTATACAAAGGCCTACACGAACACATATATTTTTAATGTAATTGCAGAACTCCGAAGACATTACTTACAATTGTCCTGCTGCTCCGTAGGCATACGATGCAAGATCTGCATTAAACAATTGCGTATACCCACGCTTGTCTGACTTCAAAAGAGAATCCTTCGTTTCGCTCTGTTCTGCCGCCGCAACCACCGATGCCGCCAGGGCCAACAAGAAGATCTGGAATAAGCACGTATACTTAAGTATAGTTACGCCCCGCAAGGCAATGCCTGGAAATACACCTGCTTGAAGATACATTTAGAGATTGGCAAGATATAAATTCTATGCCCAGTTCCCAAGCCTGATTTGGATTCAGACTTGTGAAATTCAGTGTCACATATTATAATCATAGAACAGAGTGGAATTTAATGTTCATGAATTTCATACGAGTCGATTAAGAAGTATAACAAAGCAAAAATATTTAGTTCCGAATGCTATTACGAACCTTAAAGAATCCTTAAGTTTCTATGGTTAAAACTGGTTACTGTGGTAGCTTTGCAGTCTTCGGGTGAAGTTATAATTTATCAGCTAGTGTCTGTTAAAGTCGAGGACATATCTTGTGGTAGCCTCGAAAGAGTTTCTTGTAGCACGTTGAAAATTACACAGAGTAACTGATAAGAGTACCAGTGACGACATATTTACTCCCGCTTGATTCGGACAAAAATGAGTGAGTGAGATTGAGGCGCCGTTTAACAGCTGTCTTTATCGTGTAGGGGTGGTGAAGCAAACATGAAATGGAGTGGTACAGAATTGCAGTGGTGGGGACAAGGAGCGCCCTGAGAAACCCCACAGGCTCGTAACACCTTCCACTACGTTTCCTACAAGCGAAAATTCAGGCGAACACGTCGGGAATCCACGGTTCGTCGTCGTAAGATGCGAGTTATCCAACCACTGCACCACCGCCGCCTCTGAGACCGACAATATGAGTCTACATGGCTTCTATAAACTGTACCTAGTTGCCCTACTTGAAACACAGAATAATGCTGCGTGAATTCTGCATTCGAGTTTACACGCGTGTTTAACATTATTCAAGCAACATTTTAGGACTAGCTGTCGTAAACCATGGGAAGCCAATGATGGGTCATCTGGTCGGTATGTTTATGTGTTCNCGCCTCTGAGACCGACAATATGAGTCTACATGGCTTCTATAAACTGTACCTAGTTGCCCTACTTGAAACACAGAAGAATGCTGCGTGAATTCTGCATTCGAGTTTACACGCGTGTTTCACATTATTCAAGCCACATTTTAGGACTAGCTGTCGTGAACCATGGGAAGCCAATGATGGGTCATCTGGTCGGTATGTTTATGTGTTCATGTGCACAGAGACTTAAAGTAACACCGACAATGCGTAGTTAGTTATAAGGAACTAGGAATTGAACAATTTACGAGAAGGAACCCATCTCCGGAAATGAGACAAATTTGGATGCAAATTGTGTTAACGTTTGAGCAGTTGTTATTGGTGACCATTTCCCTTGGCCGTCGACTACTGCCAAACAGACAAAACGGACCGCGATGCCACGCATTCCTAAGGAACGTTTTGCCAACGGCATTCCATCAGGTAGCATCTTAGCTCGGGCGATAAGATCTTCCTCGCATTATACTGAGGTCTCTTATACCA
>NQII01011264.1:0-28726 GCA_002778355.1 Clitarchus hookeri
CCTTGGCCCGCCAGCCAAGGTTGCCCGAGGATCACTTCTTCCGCCAATTGCGGGGCGCAGAAGAACTCCGTGGCGGCGGTCTCGACCCCTGTGTCTACTGACAAGGTGATTTTTCCCTCAATCGTTAGCCGGGATTCTGTCTGGGCCATTTGGACGCGCCGTGCGTCTTTCTTCATCGTTTGCCTTTGTTCAGGCGTCAGCAGTTGGCTCCTGATAAAATTGCCGGCCGCGGCTGTGTCTAAGATTGCCTTGACGGCGTGTCCATTGATCCGGGTTTCTATGCGCGGGGCTTGCGTGGTTGACTCCGGGTCGCCTAATGTGAATACCTGTCTCACCCTTTGATTTATGCCGGGAACGTCGGGTGTCTCGTGGTCCCAGCGCGCTCGTTTTCCGCCCTTTGTCCCTGGGGGGCTGCCTTCCCTGTTCCTATGGGGGCGTTCCAGGCTGTTCTTTCCCTTTGTACAGCGACCCGGGTTTTTATGACTGGACAGTCCCGGTGGAAATGCCTCCCGGGGCAGTGCCAACAGGCTGGAGGGCCTCCACTCTCGCCCTTGTCTGTGCTATTCTGTCTCGTCCGCTCTGGGCGGGTGGCAGACGGGGGAGTGGGGGGATGGGTCCCGTCCCTCGCCACGCGCATTTCCCGGTAATCGACTTCCGCTTCCTTCGCTCTTTCTACAAGTTCTTCTATCTTCATTGCCCTCGGGTGGCGAAGGACGCTTCTTAGGGCCGGTATTAATAGCCTCGTGATGATGCCGACTCCCTCCGCTTCTGTTCCCTCTGGTGCAATGCGTGCATACATTTGTGCCTTCCTTCGAATGAATATTTCTACCTCTTCCTCGTTTTTCTGTTGTTGAGTGTAGAACTCGGTTCGTAGTCCGGTTATCACTTCTTCCCCCGCGAACTTGCTGCTTAGTCGGGTCTCGAACTGTTCCCAGGTTGTGATAAATTCCCCGTATCTGTCCCACCAGCTGAGGGCGGCTTGCTTTAATTGCTCGCGTGCCTTCTGCACCCACCGCCTCCTGGGAACACCCCCTGTCCGGAACTCGTGTTCACAATTCTGTGTGAATAGTTCTGGATCTTCGTGGGGTCTCCCTGCGAACTCTGGTAGGACCATTTCCTCCACTGTTCCGTGTCTTCCCTCGGTCCGGGCGTCCCGGGTTTGGTCTGTGTTTGAAGGGAGCTCCCTGTTTATCTGTTTCTGACACGTTCCGCACTGGTATACCCAGCCCCTCGTGCCCTCGGCTCCTTCAGGCCACCCTATGCATCGGTTATGGAATGTCTGGGTACAGGTAGTGCATCGAGTCAGGCGCGTGTCGTGTCCCGGGCAGTTCGGGAGGTCGCACTGTGTCTGCGGCTCCTGACAATCAAGGCACTGATACTCTGTTCCTCGTGTCGGCCGAAAGACATCGGGCCAGCCGATGCATTGATTGCATTGCCGCCGCGGGCAATTACGGCACTGCACTATATATAGGCCCGTGCCTTGACATCGCGGGGTCCTGCACTGCTCTCTCGTTTGCTCCCTGCTTTCGCTGTGTGGTAGTATGCTACTCGGGAATGCCCTGGTCCATATCTCGTCCCCTTCTTCCTGGGCCTGCGCCCTCCCCCTTTCTTCCAAACTCCGCGCACGTCTGCGGTCTGTCATGTTCGCCTGGGTTTTTATTTATTTATTTATTTTTTTTTTTTTTTTTTATTGCCTCTCCCTACTCGGTTAAACTGTCGGTAAAGCTGGGCGCCACGAGGGATAAAAAAAATTTTTTTTTTAACTTTATTTTACGACGCCCTCGAAGTCGTAAAAGTGTTCGCTAGCTCGGTCGGGGCAGAGGTCCCCTTCTCACAGGTAATAGCTCGTTCTTGCTTAAATCTTAACAGATGTCAGCTCGCCTCCACGTTGCGGCGCCAAATTGAGATCACCCCGAGCTGTGGTTTTGGAGGAAGGTGATTGACACTGTTCTCTAAAGGTACAATTTCCTAATAAATCAATACACTGTAATGATTAAGAGTTCAAGAAAAATCTCTAGTTTTATTATTGCTTTAAAACAAGTTAATTGCCACACAAGTTCTCGAGACAACTCCCTCCCGTTCCTATACGTGGATTACGTATCGTTCGCGTCGTGGGGGGGGGGGAAAATCTGCTTCGTACTTGCTGGGTGATTCTAGATATTCGTAGCACTCGCGGAACACTACTCAGGGTCCTTCACACACGCTGGATGACTGTACTTATCTGTCCTGTTGTGCTGGTAGTTGATCCTGCAGTTGAGATCTGGTGAACTGGAAACTGGCAGGCCGCTGCGTCCGATGTCGGCTGGCTCTTCCGGAATCGCGCCGCGTCTTCGGACTCTCGTAGGCTGCCCGTCGTTGGCGACCCGCTCCGCGCTCGTCGACGCCCGTCCGCTGACTGACTCGTTTCCTCGGACTGCTCTCGTTTTGTAGCCTCCCTCGCCATATTCAAACTGCCTCGTCTGCACGTGTTCCGGGGAGTAATAAACAAGTGTCTGGGGCTCGGGCTGCCCATCATGGACCTTCGGTTCTGGTATGGCCGTTTCATTGTCTCGTTCTGCACGTGCTTACTTGGCGGGTGGCCTTTGGATCAGTGCCCACACTGGTCCATCCCTTGTCCCCGGATATGCTGCTATTCTTCTCGTACACCCGCTAAAAGCTTTTCTTGGTTTTATTGCGGTGAAGCCCGGGGTCGTGGGACCTCGGCGTATCTTGGGGCGGCTGCCCAGTGTAGCTGTGTTCGTGCCCTGGTGGCTTCCGTTGCCTCCGGATGCCGCCTGCACGTGCAGAAAACTTGGGTGGCCCGTCTTTGCAGCTGTGAGGCGCGGGATCCTTTATTTGGACACGTTCTCCGCCCTTAATATTTATTGGTGTAGACCGTCGGCAGGCTTCGCTAGCGCATGTGTTCTGGCGGCCAAAATGCCTGGACGCGGGGAGCGTCACAGTAGCAGAAAGATCATACTTAAAACAGGCCAAGGGCTCTCAAGTATGATACCACTTGTTCACTTGTGAGCATTACACGCCTTATTTGAAATCTTTATGCTATAGTTCTCCGAAAACATAAAGATTTAAGGAAAAGACACATTACGTTTTTTGTTATTTTTATATGTTGAATAAAATTCTTTGTAAAAAAAATTAAGCATTCGCATTACGATTAATGCGAAATAAAAGTGGCAGACATGNATGTTGAATAAAATTCTTTGTAAAAAAAATTAAGCATTCGCATTACGATTAATGCGAAATAAAAGTGGCAGACATTATTTCCCTGAAATTGTTTAATGACAGTGAAAGAGTGGGAGTTAACAGCGATTGCCGATATTTTCACACTTGCATTTTCGGATATGCTTCACGTGTGTACCAGATTTTTTTTTTCCCTACGTTAAAAACTGGATAATTGCAATTATCTAAAATAAATACAAAATAACTTCGTAACTGAATAAAATATATTTTATAACTAACGTAGCTTAAAATTTTAATTAAAAGTTACCTTTTGGAACTCTGCGCACACNTAAAATATATTTTATAACTAACGTAGCTTAAAATTTTAATTAAAAGTTACCTTTTGGAACTCTGCGCACACGGCGGCGGAAATTTTCCCCGTTTCAAACTCTCCCACAAGAAATCTCGTTTTGTTCCTAACCTGAGAATAATTAACTTTAGATTGACATAGGGAATATTTCCGCCACTAGGTGCACAGTGTTCTGAAAGGTAACGTTTGGTTAAAATTTTAAGCTATGTGAATAATAAAAGAGAAAGATTTACTTAGTTACCAAGTTATTTTATATTTGAGTTATAATTAATGCAATTATCCTCAGAAAAAAGGTCTAATATTGTGGCAACCGTTTTAATGTTATTAATACATTATTTTTTTGTTAACTGTGAGCCTTCAGTACCTAATGTTGCTGTTAATGTAATATAATGTTAAGCTATTAATGTTACTGTAACATTAAGTACTTTTCTGACATTGCCTCCTTACTGTACTGGAAACATTAAGGTGGTGTTTATGTTGCTGCAAAACAAATTTTGTGTTGCGGCAAAACAAATTGTGTGTTGCATTGATAACATTTGTGTTAAAAATTTCCTTGTATTTTTTTTTTTTTTTTTTTTTTTTTTGCTTTAAATAAGCATTGCAGTGTAAATTAAATTAAGTACAATTATTTTGTCACAAAAAGAAGTATTGCTAACGAAAAAAAACGACGGCAGGCAGGAGAATCGAACCCATGCCCTAAGTTTTTGACGCACTCCACTTCATGGAACCCGGTGCCCTACCAACTCATCTTCCTTGACATATATATTTCTGTTTCATATTATAGGTATTGAAGAGAATATTAACGACAAACCCAGTTCTTTCGTTATGTGGAAATACTTCATGTACTATAAATATATGCACAATTGGCAAACGTAAACTTCTTTGCAAGGCTCCAGGGTTGGTCTAAGCTACATTTAGTTCTCATACTCTGCTTTAAAATTTAAACGCAGTGGTTTCATTTCACGAGGTTATCGGTGTTCACTTCCATCCGCCATTTAACAACGACAAGTCAGTGTAACCTTGTTGGACATTTCTTTAATGTTGCAGTAACACAAAATATGCTGTTCTTCCTGTTAATGTTAGCGAAATACAACTTCTGGTTGCGACAACATTACTTAGAGACCTTGTTAACAATAACACTTCAACCGTATGTTTGCATTACAGGAATATAAGACTTTGTAAATAGTTAATATTAAGTAATTTGCCACAACATTATTAATGATACTATATCATAAATAATTTTAAAAAATTCTCAATAGTAATTTTTTTGTTGCAGCAACATTAGATTTTTTTCTGTGTCCTGTTTTTTAACGTAGAAAATAGAGAAAATCTGGTTCCTTGCTGACACTAGCGCTTACCTAGTGGCGAAAATTTTCCATCTGCCAAACTTTCAACAGTGATCTTCCCAACCTGTAGTAGAAGTTATTCTACTCAGTACTCACTACTCAGTTCAATGCTTTTAGTTTGGGAACTAAAATATTCCTCCACTAGTTAAGCGCTAGTGTCACATGTGTACCTTATTTTCTCAATTGTATACGTTAAAAAAANCTAAAATATTCCTCCACTAGTTAAGCGCTAGTGTCACATGTGTACCTTATTTTCTCAATTGTATACGTTAAAAAAAAAAAAATTGCAATAGTCCTAAATCAAATATATAAAAACGACATAAGTAAGTAACATCTTTCCCTTTTAGTATTCACATAGCTTAAAATGTATATTAAAATTTACCTTTTAAAACATTGCGAACCTAGCGGGGGAATTTGTCCCTATGTAAANCATAGCTTAAAATGTATATTAAAATTTACCTTTTAAAACATTGCGAACCTAGCGGGGGAATTTGTCCCTATGTAAAACTCTCCCATAAGAAAACTCTTTGTTCCTAACCTGAGTAGAATAACCATTAGTAGAAGTAACCTTACCCCGAGCACTCCACGCAATCGCCTCGTTAAGGCGACGAACAATTATATTCTACTGTGTTAACCTCAGTTTGTTTGCGCGTGTTTTGTGCGTACCTGCGGGTGTTATCTGTGTTTCTTGTGTGTCAGTCAAAAGTTTTAACTGCGCGGCGCAAGAGATATTTTCCCTTTCAGGACCTCAGCGGCTTATTGCTCTTGCCTGTGAAGAGGCAGCACGCTTCAAAGACCGAAAGCAAAGGAGATAAAATCGTCCCTTCACCCTGTCTCTGCCATTCATCCATCCTGCGTTCTCACAAGACACCACCACACCCCTCCCCACTCCCTTTACACCGGTCCATGCAGCCCTCTGAAATCTCTTAGTCCAAGAGAAACTAAGATCAAAAGAAGAAACCTATCAAAATTGGATTCGAAGAGGTCTCTTTCACTGAAGTTATTTCATTCTAGTGTTTTATTAAAAGATAAATATGAATTCCAGCCTATCAAGAGTGTGCTGGTAAAGTGTGCAAGCACAAAAAATCTGAAAACTTATAAATTCTGAAGACGTATTAAATTAATCAGGAGCTGGAATTAGTATCCTTTACAAAATGTAATAAATGAAGACAATTTATCATGGTCCTAATAAGACTTACCTATTAGCATTTTCTTCAAAGTGTTATAAATTGGGATTTGAATGGTCGCTTTATTCTTAAAGCTTTTTCGGTGAACTGCCTGAATTCAAAAGATATCAAAAACGTTATTTCCATTTCTAAGCAGTTACAAATGAGCCACTCTTTTACGCTATTAAAACTGCCTGGCGTATTCAAGGGGAACCGAAAACGTTACGAGCTCTGTAGAAAACATCAAAGAGGAAAAACATTTATTTTCATATTAATACCTCTCACGAAACCATAAAACCTTTTCAACCGCATAAAAGTACATGCAAATAAAGCGGCGTGAACGTATTCTTAATTATTTTTTATACACGTTAAACATCAAAGCACACGCCTCGCGCATATGGAACTGATTAACGTTTGATGAGAGTAGACTACACTTGTCACAAAATTGGACACTTTCTCCTCTCCACCGAGCGCATTTATGCATGCGATTGGCATGCCTGGGTTTCCATTTGTAAGGTCGTGAGCTAGAATCAGACTCGCTAAATTGGTGTTCATTTTTCTACCATTCCTGTTATAGACCAATTCTGATGCAACTACTTATTATGGCCATATTTTTTCATCTACCGGGTCTATGTAACGATAAGTCAATGTGAACAATGGTAACTAAAAGCTATAACAATAATCATCAACAACGAAAATGACCCTGCTTTCGTCGATAACTGCAAGCCTGATTACTTTAACTATATAAATCCAAAGCCACAAAATGAAACATTGTAAACTGCTGTAAAATGTCATTATTACTGAAGTACTGCCAAAATTGTCGTGTGTTGTAATCTTTTAAAACGTATATTTAATTTGTACTGATATGCGGAAATTTATGCAACCATTTAGACAAAAAGCAGTTGTTTAAGTATTTAAAAATTTTAGTATATACACCAGTGCCCCTAAAATTTTGAGTAACTTCTTAACATAGAATTTCATACAGAATTACTTCCTAACTTTCCCAGTGGATTTTTAAAAGTAGAAACGTCTCGAAGTAAGTTATTTAATTTCGTGAATTTCGCACATTATGGAAAAATTTATATGGTTAAACATTATGTTTTGATCAACGTAGAGCTTTTGAAACAATTCCCACACAAAAATTGTTATATAAAGTACTTTTTTCATTTCATTTTGCCACTGCAAAATTAAATTTTAAAAATCACAAAACAAATTAGGGAATATTACATGGCAATGCAAATATAAAACGTGCGAAAAAAAAAGCTAGAATAAAGTTCTCCGTCATTTAATCATCTTGGACATCACAAGCATTATGATCTGTTCCAAGAATTTGCTATACATGAAGGATCTAAAATTACGTGAAACTATTCCAAACATACCGAAATTCGCCTTGTTACAAAAGACATATTAATTGCAGCGCGATTTTCAGAAAAATTTATGAAATCAACTTATGATAGATTTTTGATGACAACTTTCTCACGTTAAACTTACACATTTGGTTGCATTTACGGCAACGATTCCAACAAATTGCAGTTGGCACTATTTCTACGTGATATGCGTGTTCTCTTCTACTATAGGCTAATTATATTTACATCATGCCAGTAAAATTACTGCTGCCAATAAAATTATGGACAGATTCTACTACAAATTTGGATTTTTATAATTTATTTGTACTAATCCTAAATATAATCTTATCTTAAATATAAATTCGCACAATTGAAGTGAATATTATTGTTTATTAATGCCGATGTCTGATGCCAGATTAATTGGACAAAGTGGTTTACTTATTGAACTAAACTTAATCTTACGTCAGTTTTTACCCGGGAATCAAACCAAGGACCCCGTCGTACAGTATGCTGGCATCTTGATCACATACTGTATATGCCGGTGTTCTGGCCATCGAAACCACACAGATTGGTTGTAATCCCTTTATAATCACCATTATAAATAATATTGCGTGATAATCTGAATTTACTTGTTATTTTAGCTTATATTAACGTACTGTTTAGCAGCCCCTTGCAAGGAAATTTAATACTACTCTTTATTTATTACGAAATGTCTTACTATCTTGTAGAATAGCACTTGTATTTAGCCCTTGCATTGTTTCAATGAAAGTATTATTATTATTATTATTATTCCCTCTAAACTAATAAATTTTTGTACATTTATCTTGTGCTAGTGCCATACTATTGCTCGCCTTTTCAACTGTTGAGTAGCAAGTTGGACGTTCTTCCATCTTTCGATTAAAGGCAAATTAAATTATTATTATACGTTACCCGAACATGTCTGGCGTCACTAATTCGAGTCAGACTCCAACTATAGATTTTAAGCATGCGGTGTTCTCAGGCGGCCGATAAACAGTGATTCTACGTATTATCCAAAGCGATGTACCGTATTTTCTTTTAGAGGCATCACGGTAACGATTCGCGTTGGATAAAGAATTTCTCTGTTCCTTTAACATAAATTCACCGCTATTTTAAAAATTACAATATCACGTGTTGAATTTTTGTTTATTTTTCATTTATTCTTATGTAATATAATTATTTAAATGGAAACTTCCATTAAAATTTTATTCAGCTAGCAATATGGTGGTACATATTATAAGTCCCGGTTTCTAAGTGCATTCCAGATATTCATTCCTGTAATTTATGAAATGCATGCTGTAGAAGTTAGGTTTTTACTCCCAGCAACAGTAACGAGTTTTGGCCTTACGTATCGTTGCGTAGATGGTACATAGTGTAAAACTTCAGAAAGCCTAGCTTAGTTTGTTTCAGTTCAGTGTTTATCCTTCCGACGTACGCAAAACTTATCATTTCCATGGACCTAATTGCTGGTGTCCATGCTTTGATCAAGTTACACTGTGGAAGTGCTGGAAACACAAGTTGCATGTAAAACTATTACGGACATTTTTACTACAATTATTATTAAAATAAATATACTTATTTCAGTGCCCACTGATGTAAACACTGCAGTCTTAATGCTACTTTATAATTGCAAGACTCGTCGACCTTACGCAGTTCGTTGCTGGCATTACTGCAAGGCAAGAACCCATCTCAATTTTCACGTTAAAGCATAAGCATGGGTTACTTGTGGGACATTGGTTTTAGACGTACACACTTAACACTGAACCAGTTATACAATTCATGTATCCCGAACAGCTTTATTGGTGACCCTGCGAAACAGAAAGATTGCTTTAGGCAGCGTAATATGGCACTTTTTGGGCTACTACAGTAGGAAGACCAAATGTTTTAATACATGAAGCAGGACACTTGTCATAAGAAATATAATTTATAATAACAGGAATGTTTGTAAAATTCAGACAGNTACACTTAACACTGAACTAGTTATACAATTCATGTATCCCGAACAGCTTTATTGGTGACCCTGCGAAACAGAAAGATTGCTTTTAGGCAGCGTAATATGGCACTTTTTGGGCTACTACAGTAGGAAGACCAAATTTTTTAATACATGAAGCAGGACACTTGTCATAAGAAATATAATTTATAATAACAGGAATGTTTGTAAAATTCAGACAGTGCTGTAAATAGGTACAAGCTAATACGACTGAAAAAGTGTAAAGAGTACGCTTAATAAATGTCTAGGCGTATATAAAAATCGTAATTACAATGTGTACGTTAAAACACATTAGTTTTACATTTATATTCCTTTGCATTTTTTTATTTTAATGAATGGTATGCATCAAAGTGTTATTTTGAAAAATTAGTTCATAAAATTTACTGAATGTGCAAATAATGAGTAAAAAAATCGCAGGGTTTTGTGTGTGTAAAAAACAGGACTTTTCGCATGGCACTTGGCTAAAGAAGTGATAGAATGAGTGAGAAGAGATTTGGGAAGCTCTTAATATCAAGGTCTTGAGAGCCAACGAGGGTGAAGCGAGGTGAGTATGGAGCAGCGCCGGAATGCAAGGGCGGGGGAAACGTGAGATCCGCGACAAAATCCGCCGACCAGCGGCATCGTCCGGCACTATTCTCATATGCGAAAAATCGGGGATGACTCCGCCGGGAATCGAACCCAATTTACCTTTGCGGGAGGCAAGTAGTCTAACACCCACACCACAGCGGCCCCTACCTCGCAGTACAATGCTTTAAAAAAAAAACTCTCCTGCTTTTTGCGGGACGTCTGGTCACCCTATACCATCGCCGTCGCACAACTTCGAGAGGGGTTGTCAGAAGCACGTGAAGACTGATCGGCGTGGAACCTCAGCCTCCGGAGGTATAAAATTTCAACTATCAGCAAAATTTCTCCCTCGCCGTCGTTTACTTCCCGCGCATCGGTGGAGGGTCCTGTAAGTACCATCGTGGAGCCGCCCGACTCCCGACATCCGCTTCCAGCCAGAGGCAACGAAGGATGTACCCAGCAGTCTGACCTAGACTCCGCGGGAATCTTGTCCCTAGCCAGATTTCATTCCGTGCACTTTAACTGAGCAGTAATGAAGTCAACATTTGAAGGGGAGGGGGAGACACTTTTCCTTACTGCACATGATTTTCACGTAGGTTCAACGCTGAATAACTTACTGTCGGTAAAACGGCAGGGAACTCAGGAAAGTAATTTAATACCTTCAATCCTTGTTACNCAACGCTGAATAACTTACTGTCGGTAAAACGGCAGGGAACTCAGGAAAGTAATTTAATACCTTCAATCCTTGTTAAAGCTTGAGTCTTTGTG
Source organism: Clitarchus hookeri (assembly GCA_002778355.1). Lineage (NCBI taxonomy): Eukaryota > Metazoa > Arthropoda > Insecta > Phasmatodea > Phasmatidae > Clitarchus > Clitarchus hookeri. The sequence continues at coordinate 10,725 of NQII01011264.1, forward strand.
TCAGTGACAAATTAAATGTTTAGTAGTTCACGTTCTTAAAAAACCAATCAAAGAAAATATGGTATAAAAATACAAATTTTTATTTTTCTTATTCGAGTTGAGTACCAAGTAACTTACTCCCTAAGTTTTATCTTCATAAACAATTNATACAAATTTTTATTTTTCTTATTCGAGTTGAGTACCAAGTAACTTACTCCCTAAGTTTTATCTTCATAAACAATTCTGACAACCCACAATTTAAAAAAAAAAATGTTCTGAAATACAAACCTTTTCAAAAAAATCGGTTCAGCGAGAACCGGATCGTTAGGAAGCACACAGACGTAAACTCAGAGAGACACTGATATAAATGCGGTGTGGTGAGTTTTTCTTTCAGCGTCTAATAAGAACTGCGCAACAACAAAGGAGTACCGGCGAAAACACTGCTACAACCTTGCAAGACCACGTGCACGATATACACTGATTAAAACACAAATACAATTGTTTTGGTAAACTACATCATTTAAATATGTGATTTAATGAGAATGTGTAAGGTTTAATGAACTATTATTTCAGACATACGCCATTGAAGAGCTCTATTGTATGTCGCCTAAACCATCCTTTGTGACATAAAAATAGCATGTACACGAAAATAAAATAAGTAAAGCGATATGTGGTCAGATGTCGACAGCAAATATGCAAATAAGACATTCAGAATTCTGTAGAAGTAATAAAGTCCGTTACCACAAAGGTAATAAGAAAAAAACACCACGAAAAGTTTAATCAAACCAGCGAATAAAAAAAATGAACATACAAATGTATGTAAATAACTTCAGCGGCACAACAAAAATGAAGATTTTCGGATTTATTCGTACATGGTTACTTTTTGTAAAACTAAGACAGTAATTTAAATTTAAGGATATGCCCAAATGAAACTTGCTGAATAACAAATACGAAATTTTATTAAAGTTTGTACTTAAAACGGCATACTGTCCTGAGTTGTGATGCCGCATCACGCGGACAAGATTCAACAAATACGTTTATAGCAAACGGTGCAAACCCAACAATTTGTGCTACACCAAAAGAGTATTCCAGTGGAACGACGACAGTAATTTACTAGAATGTCGTTGGTGCCAATTCATATGCAATCTGACATGTAGACTTGGAGCAATCTTTTATAAAAAAGAAATATTATATTAACTAATTTGGCGTCATAAAATGTTGATCAATTATCAGTAAAAAGTTATTTTTNTTATAAAAAAGAAAGATTATATTAACTAATTTGGCGTCATAAAATGTTGATCAATTATCAGTAAAAAGTTATTTTTATACCGAAAAAGTTTGTGATATTTTTGCGCTACAACACGACGTAGAAACCTTTCCGATTTAAGTTACGTTAGCGCGGATGACTTTGTTGGAGATAAGAATGGGGGTTGGCAAATTCATGTTGGGAATTTGGCACCCCTGATGCGGGATAAAGCGTCCCTTGCAACATTTAGTTTTTAAAACAGTTATGTAAGTGTCCACACACACACACACACACACACACACACACATGTTGTTTCTATGCACACATGTTACAAAAAACACCAGTAAAAAAATACTCCATAACACTATTTAGTAACCTCTAATTTGAGAATGTACAGTTATACCATGTGAAGTCCTTGGCGCCCTTTAGTGAGATTGGGAGAGAGGAAAGTCCTCCCCCACCCCTAACTTTGCTGCCACCCCTTTGCGAGGCCAGTGCAACACACTTCTGCACGAGCTACCTGGTTACGAGTGGTCCGGCACTGTAGGGGGTGACCCCCCTCCCCTCCACACAGGCAGACCCGTGCTCGCTTCTCTGTCGCCCGGCGCACAGTAGGGCAAAACAACCATTTTCCTGGACAAACCCCCAAATATTAAAGTTATAATAATTGTTTAAACTATTCATGGTCATGTAGTGCAATGTCTAGGGTAGTAAAAACTACAATGAATAGCGCATTTGCTCCTTTCATTTAGCGGTGAGAAAACTGCAAAGTAGCTGTATCGTATAGATGCCGTTTTTGTGAGCTACTGGAGTCTAAGATGTCTCGTGGTTCTGTGATATTAGGTGACAAGGTGATACAATTATCAAGTTTGGCCAGCAAAGAACCACCTATTATGATGTTGGCAAGTTAGCTTAGCAATATAAATTTATATAATTATCTTATTTTCCTTTATATTTCTTTTACAGCTCGATTTCTGCATACATCTTTGTACGTTCGCAGACCTACACAATTTGCTCCACGAGGCCCCATGCTAAATGTTTTACTAATCGAACCAGAAAACCTTCCCTTACAATAAATATATATACAGGATGATTCTAAAATCATGGGACAAACATTGAGGGGTGGTAGAGCTCACTAAAACAATTANATTCCTATACAATAATTATTTGTTTTAGTGAGCTCTACCACCCCTCAATGTTTGTCCCATGATTTTAGAATCATCGTGTATATATAAAGTGAATGAGTAAGCGCACGCGCGTCTGCTAGACAGCACGTCAGGGTGCGTGGCACTGGAGTGGCGGGCGTGGAACCGCGCGTTGGGCGCCGACAAGAGGGAAGAAAATACACGACTGGTTTACGAGTGGAAGCAGACGTGTTCGGACAATTTCTCTAGCCGCTCGTAATTTTTCCCTCCAGATAGATGTGATCAGTGCACTTAATTATCCCGTGAAAAATAATGTTTTGATATCCAATAGATTTGATGGGAGCAACCAACCAATCTGTAATCAAAAAGCGACTGAGGAAAGGGTATATGAAGGTAGTCATTTTCTTTTTAAAAGTGCCGTGTTTCTTAAATGTACTGTAAGAATGTTGAGTCTGGAAATAAAATAATCATTTGGCAAGAATCCATGACCATCTACAACGAGATTTTGTCGCCCACTTAAATTGGAATTTCGGAAAGAAACCAGAGAAGCTATTAAAAAAGAATACGAATATATTGACACGCAAACAAAAGTACTTCTTCCATCTGAAATTTCGTTACCAGGACAAGAAGAATTGTCTATCGCGCATTAAATGTTAATGACCATGATTAACGGGAAAGTGAATTCAGCAATAATAGGGACGGCATCGAGTCAACGCAGTAATTTGTGTGCAGCGCTCCAGAATATCATGAATGATATAGATAATATGGAGAAGATACCAGTTAATGAACAAGCTCTGGAGTATGGGCTATCAACACGTCAGGCTTACATACGATTTCTCGAGTGGTTGCTCTATGTAAGTTATAGGTTAGCGATACGGTCATGGCACGTTAAGCAAGAATTTAGAAGTGACGTCGAGGAGAAGAAGAGAGCTGTGAAGTCTGTTTCCTTCTAGTGATGGGCCTGTTTATTGACACTGTCAAACAAGGCCAAAGCACAACGAATGATGGAAATACAGCCAGTCGTTTTTTCGATGATCCCGCATGTTCAGCACCGATCGCGGGGCTTGCTGATGTCCTGGTAAAGCGGCGTGATATAATATTGCGCACCTTATCCTGTGGATATGCTGTCAGCGCACAATATTTCCGGCAATACGCCCTTGATACAACACGATGGTACGTCCGTGAGTACTCGTGGTATCCGATGCCTCCTGCAGTGCACAAAATTATAATTCATGGTTCGCACGTTGAAGTCGCTTTGCTTCCGATAGGAATGCTAAGTTAACAGACCCAGGAAGCACGGAACACAGATTTTCGCAGGTTCCGGGAGAGAATATGTCGCAAGTTAAGCAGAGAGGCGACTGAGGTCTAATGAAAATAATGTTAGTAACTTCTGACACTGTAATTTCTTNATGTCGCAAGTTAAGCAGAGAGGCGACTGAGGTCTAATGAAAATAATGTTAGTAACTTCTGACACTGTAATTTCTTCTATTAGGACACTAGCACCGAGAAAAGACAGAAAAACAAGCCCAGAAGTTATATGTCTTCTAAAAGTTCGTAGCTTGTGGTGTGAAGATGATGACGATTAGAGTGATTGTATTAATTGCTGTATTTTGTGTTGTAATAACATAAATGTTATTGCTTTTAATTTTTTGAAACAAAAATACTATCTTAATTTTTTTCGCTGAATTATTGGAGTTTTGAGCGCATAAGTAATGATTCATTTTGACACCTTGATGTTCCGAAATGCAGAATTTTATGCTTCGTATTTGCTTAATATATTTAAAGAGTCGCTGTACAAGTGATACAAATAGAAAGAAAAAGACTGCCTTACACAACACCAGAGGTTTTGTCCAGGAAAAATGGGTGTTTTGCCCCACTGTGCGGTGGCCGAGGGAATGATTGGCAGCCGACTTGGCCCCCCTCCCGATTGTTCATTTTCTGCGTATGTAGCCAACATTGACCTACCCCAAAGGAACAAAACTGTCAAAGCCACATGGTCAACAGTGATGAACTTGCTTGTTTATATCTTAATTTTTAAATGACAAGCACCTTTGTATAAATAAAATACTTTTATCAATTTGAATTTAAGCAAACTTCTTTAAAAATTGGTTAACGGAAGTATACACACATATCAAAGCACTTGTTCACATAATCAGTGTTCTAACCTCAAATCGAATCCACACAGTTTTTGCTAGTCGTGTTGGCAGAATATAATTTCAATTTTAGGACACAGATTGGTTGTTCGCAGCAAGCGAAATCGGCCTACCTCATCTTTAGTCTATGGTGCGGACGGAAGAGAGAGCGTGGCGCCCGACGAGTTGAAAACTACTGTGCACGAGGGCGCTCCGAGATCTCCAGAACATTACGGACTGGTGGGATCTGGACTGAACTGAGGTGGGACTGTATGAACATGGGATACGGATTTAATTGTAAATATTGGAACTGTCAGATATGGACGAATAATTTATAAAATAATTAAATATGTTTTGATACACTGTTTATTGGGACTGACTTATGTTACTTGATTACATTAATTTATTTGAAGTGATTTTAAATTGTATTAAATGGATTTATTAGATGTAAATAACAAGTGATCAATTTATTGTGAGGTAGTGAGTCGACAGTATTTTGTTTGCAGTTATGAATAAAATTATGAAATTATAATTAACTATTAAATTAGAACCTCTACCCCTTAAGGTTACTGTCTACCAGCTGCCAGCTGCGAAATTTAAATGTGAAATTCCATGTTAAAGAAATTTCGCCTCAGTGCGTTAATTTTAAAGATAGGCGTTTCAAACAAAATGTATTCTTCATAAACTTTTAAGGAGAAGATCCCTACGAACGTATATTTTCAATATATGTAGGCAATGTGTACTTTTTGTAAAACACAAATGTTAAAAATTACTTGCAAACAGACTATACATGTTATGGAAACATCTCCGCTGTAAAAATCTTCTAAAAAAATTCGACAAGGATTAATTTTGTTTGGAACTCCTATGTTTAAAATTAACGCACTAAGGCGAAGTTTCCTTAACATGGAAATTCCTATTTGAATTTCTCAGTTGCCAGCCGGTAGGCAGTGTCCTAAACGAACCTGGCTAAGCCCACTGACTTTGAGAGAATTAAAACGATACATATTATGTGTGTTNTCATTTTCTGCGTATGTAGCCAACATTGACCTACCCCAAAGGAAAAAACTGTCAAAGCCACATGGTCAACAGTGATGAACTTGCTTGTTTATATCTTAATTTTTAAATGACAAGCACCTTTGTATAAATAAAATACTTTTATCAATTTGAATTTAAGCAAACTTCTTTAAAAATTGGTTAACGGAAGTATACACACATATCAAAGCACTTGTTTACATAATCAGTGTTCTAACCTCAAATCGAATCCACACAGTTTTTGCTAGTCGTGTTGGCAGAATATAATTTCAATGTTAGGACAGTGAGATTGGTTGTTCGCAGCCAGCGAAATCGGTCTACCTTATCTTTAGTCTATGGTGTGAACGGACGAGAGAGCGTCGCGCCAGACGAGTTGAAAATTACTGTGCACGAGGGTGCTCTGAGATCTCCAGAACATTACGGACTGGTGGGATCTGAACTGAACTGAGGTGGGACTGTATGAACATGGGGTAAATATTGGAACTGTCGGATATGGACGAATAATTTATAAAATAATTAAATATGTTTTGATACGCTATTTATTGGGACCGACTTTTGTTACTTGATTACATTAATTTATTTGAGGTGATTTTAAACTGTATTAAATGAATTTATTAGATGTAAATAACAAGTGATCAATTTATTGTTTGTAGTTATTATAAATAAAATTATGAAATTATAATTAACTATTAAATCAGAACCTCTATCCCTTAAGATCACTGTCTACCGGCTGCCAGCTGCGAATTTTAAATGTGAAATCCCATATTAAAGAAATTTCGCCTCGGTGCGTTAATTTTAAAGATAGGCGTTTCAAACAAAATGTATTCTTCACAAACTTTTAAGGAGAAGATCCCTACGAACGTTTATTTTCAATATAGATAGGCAATGTGTACTTTTTGTAAAACATAAATGTTAAAAAATACTTGAAAACCGGCTATACATGTTATGGAAACATCTCCCCGGTAAAAAATATTCTAAAAAATTCGAGAAGGATTAATTTTGTTTGAAACTCCTATCTTTAAAATTAACGCACTAAGGCGAAGTTTCCTCAACATGGAAATTCCTATTTGAATTTCTCAGCTGCCAGCCAGTAGGCAGTGTCCTAAACGAACCTGGCTAAGCCCACTGACTTTGAGAGAATTAAAACGATACATATTATGTGTGTTCGTGTGTTGGTGTGCGCGTTTTTTAAACGACCCGTACGGCCGTCGTTCGCAGTCCATGATCGCTGAAGATGAATAGGTGGTTGAGCCAGACTCCGCTACGGGAGACACACACAGCGATAACTTATCCCCCCTCCCCCCAATGAAGAAGAGATGATGGTGAGCATAGGGGAGTGGAGGAAATTCGCCAAAACGGAGGGGAGGAAAGAAGGCATTGCCGGTGGCAGTGACAAGTGGCGCTGCACCGAAGTAGTGGTGGAGGGATAGAGAAAGACACATACACACACACACACTATATCCCGGTGCTTGCATTTCTAATGAATGCGCAGTCGAGAGCGCCGTGCCTCATCTCTCGAGGCGCGACAGAACGGAGGGCAGCCCTCGGCGATGTATCTCTCGCTGGGGACAATATCGGCACTTACCCCCGCCCGGGAGAGTTTCCCAGCCGCCAATATCGTCCAATAAAACATGGAGCGGGGCCAAAGAGGTTCCCGCTCTTATCGGAACACCTGTTCGCCCGCCCCGCGCCAGGCATCGATCCCACCGCCGGCCGCCAGTCGCCGAGCTGCGGCCGCCAACTGCCTAGGAGCTGCGACTCGCGGCTCTTCAGCCAGCAATCCACAGCTGTGTTCGACTTAACCTACACTTGATCACTTCCCGTGTCACGAGCCCTTGTTCCCTTCACGAGAAATATTCGTTTATGTATTCTGACGCCTTCGTTCGCTTCCACCTCGAGATTTACCCTGTCGAATTTCACTCTACGCGAGTTTAATTTTGTCTTCGAGGCGTTAGCAAGCGTTTTCCAATCAGTTCTAGCCAGCTCGCGCGTGACATCCGATCGCACGTACTGAGTCTTCGTTACCATACGCAGGCACGCAAGGGAAGCTGGTGCCGCAGCACCCCACTTGCGCCATAACCCCGGTCACAAGTGAACCGTATTCCAATTTTTTAATACATATAAGCGCAAGAATTAGCAAATTTGTAAATTACTTACTTTTCTAATAATTTTGCAGTCTGACTTGGCCGACGCACGGATAAAGTGACCAGACACACGGCGATGTTAATTCTACAGACGGTGGAGAAACACGCACCGTGTGTGCAAGTAGATCTTAAGCAGGGCTTTCTAAAGTGCTCAGTTTACTAATACACATGTACAAACATAAACGATTCATGTTACATGCGCACCTTTGGGGGTGGAGGAGTTTGTAACGCCACTACTGCACTGATCGCCTTAACAATATTTAACTGGGAAACTGTCATCACATTGTTCAATGGAAATCATTTGGGCTTTGTTTTCTATCATTTTGTGACGCAGAGGCAAAATTGATTTTTCAATAAGAGGAAATAAAATCGTTTTTCGAAAAACCACGGGATAATATTGTTTTGTTTTAAAATTCAAAGCAACAGCATGTTCAAAAGAAATCGCGTACGAAATGTTTGGAGCTGTGTAGTGACTGGCAGGATGAACAGTACTCCATTTACACTGGCGGTACCAAAATGACACAAAAAAAATGTAAGACCTCGAGAACCGTGCCATAGAGTTTAAGAAATTNGAAAGAAATCGCGTACGAAATGTTTGGAGCTGTGTAGTGACTGGCGGGATGAACAGTACTCCATTTACACTGGCGGTACCAAAATGACACAAAAAAAATATGAGACCTCGAGAACCGTGCCATAGAGTTTAAGAAATTTACTGAGCAGTCAATACGGTGTTATTTTTTCAAAATAGCAATTACATTGATTCGTGTTAGTAGGTAGCTAAGTTGTTTCGTATTCTGAAGGTCGAGAATTCGATCCTGACCACCTGCGCCGAACGCAGTTTTTTCCCACATTTCCCCATCTATACTACCGCAGTAGTTCTGTAAGCGTGTTAAAGGTTAAAAAAATTATTTCAACATTTCTAGCATATGACTAATATTTTGTTGTGATATAAAACTATATCCTGAAAAAAGTATGCAAATAATAAAAAGTTATTTTACNGCATATGACTAATATTTTGTTGTGATATAAAACTATATCCTGAAAAAAGTATGCAAATAATAAAAAGTTATTTTACTAAAACTTAAAAAAAAATTTATTTATATTTTTTTTTTGTCAGAAATATTAAAAATGAACAAATTAATACATTAGACAACTGCTAAAATAATTGAACATGTCAACAGATTGCAATGTGAATATTTTCTTGGGTTCTTTTGTAGTAGCGAACCGGCCCGGCTTCGCCCANGAACGCAGTTTTTTCCCACATTTCCCCATCTATACTACCGCAGTAGTTCTGTAAGCGTGTTAAAGGTTAAAAAAAATTATTTCAACATTTCTAGCATATTACTAATATTTTGTTGTGATATAAAACTATATCCTGAAAAAAGTATGCAAATAATAAAAAGTTATTTTATTAAAACTTACAAAAAAAATTTTAATTTATATTTTTTTTGTCAGAAATCTTAAAAATGAACAAATTAATACATTAGACAACTGCTAAAATAAGTGAACATGTCAACAGATTGCAATGTGAATATTTTCTTGGGTTCTTTTGTAGTAGCGAACCGGCCCGGCTTCGCCCAGGTACAGTTGAGTTTTACAGTCATACACTAATAAATAAATTGGGAAAAGAAAATTCATTTATGTGAAAACAGAATTATAAAATTATACTATGTTGGCCTAGGTTTTTAACTGATTATGGCAGCCCAAAAGGAAGGTAATATTTTTTACCCGATAGCCAAGAAGTAGGGTATTGTTTTAGAGTGTATCTGTCCAACTATCGCGTAGTCAACACATTTCCACTTTCCAGCGTCGATGTATGAGAATCAAAACATGAGTTTCATCAAGTTGTAGCTTTAGAAATAAGTGTACCTAGGTACTACTTTTTACGCTTGGCTAAGGGATCTTAATCCATCACCAAAGTTAAGCAACGTTCCCAGCGGCAAACATTTGGATGGGTGATCGTATAGTGGCATAACATCTGAGCGCCTCCGGGCTTCGGGGGGCACGTTAAATATTCGGTCCCGGTTGTTATCGATTGATAGCAGTCGTTAAGCCGTTTCAGAGGTCCTTGGGCGGCCTAATAAACTCTGACACCAGAGGAAAAAAAATATTTCGGTCACGTTCCCAGCCGTTGCAGAATTACATTTTGTTGTTATTCCACAGGACCCGTACGATTTCCCGGGATAAAAAGTATCCTATGTCCTATTCCAGAACCTACATACCAAATTTCGTCAAAATCCGTTCAGCCGTTATGGAGATGAGAGGTAACAAACACACACACACACAGACTTTCGCATTTATAATATTAGTAGGATAGGATGAGATGTATACCCGTATTCCAATTTTAAAGGTTTTAAATATCAGTTGAAGACAAAATGGCAATAAAAAAACATTATTGCAGGTAAAAAAAGTGTGGATGATTTCGAATAAATTGCTAACATGACAGTTCTAAGACTTCAAGAAGCTGAAACAAAACTTTGTGTCACAATATTTTTTTTTTAATATTTTAAGTTAAAAATCTCGCAAACATGCTTTAAAAATGTCACTAATTAATTTTGTTTTTAATAATATCGTATTTTTAACGTTATTAATATCACTTCACGAATCCATAAAACATCTTTGAAATCTAGAGAGAAAAAAAAGTAGTTAAAGTTTAACTCTTGGACGGCTTTAAACCTGCATCCCCCCTACTTCCTCGCGTGTTATTTACTTTTCAACTTGATTTTTTCGTGCGGTAAAGTTAAAGAAGCGCCAACTTGTGCAAGAATAGAAAGTTCTCGATTACGTTAACTGTGATTAAAATAAATAAATAAATAACGTTAGGTTTCTTATTAGCGATTCGTTAACGAGAATTTATATTTCCAGTGTGTGAAGTGGGAAGAGATTTAGGCGGCTCTTAAACATCGAGGTCTTGAGATCCGATGATGGTGAAGTGAGTATGGAGCAGCCCCGGAATGAAAGGGCGAGATAAACTGGATATTCCCGAGAAAACCCACTGACAAGCGGCGGCGTCGTCCGGCACGGTTCCCACTTTCGAAAATACGGAGTGAACCGGCCGGGGATATTATATTTCCACTCACTGCAGTATATAAAACAAGCATTTTTAAGGTACGGAAAGGTTTGTTTCCCCTCGATTCAAGGCCAAGTGCTGTGTTGTCCTTCCCATTTAGGCTGCAGGCGGGAATTGACAAACCATCGGTCGAAGCCTTCACTGCATTGCGCGCAGTTCCAGTCACTGCTACTTTGTGTGGGCAAAGACACTGAGTTGGTCAATTACAATTCACTTCAACTGAAACTCTATAATTACATTTACTATCAATTACATAAAAATAAAGACATATTGGATTACAAAACACTTATTTCCTTTCAGGCACTTCGTTCTCTCTGTGGCTGTGTTTGTTGTCTAGGAATATTTCGTTATGAAAGAAAGGCACCTTACAACTGAAGCGATATCAGTGAACTGTCGAAATATTTTTGTGTGTATGGTGATTTAAGATACAGTATAAGTGAAAAAAGAATTTAACTTGACATTAGCCAAATATATACATTCACTCTTTATGGTAATGTTGCAGAGCGTCGCAGTTTTGTTGCTATCACCTAGTGTGAGACTACGTTGACAGTGGTGAATGTAAAAATACATTGTTAATAATTTTACTTTTGCATTCCCGTAATATTGCCTGTACCAAGCTGTAAACACTGTTATGCATATATTCTAAAGTTAAATGGACTGGTACTGCTCATAAAAGATTATCATACAGTGAGAAAGAGTTGCTTAAAGTACGCAGACAAAAAGATTAAATCGACATACAGTCGAACCCTATTAAGAAGTTCACACTTAAGGTTTTCCTGCCCAATAAGTTGAATAATTTTACCCTTCTAAGAAGTTTTCTTGGTTAATAAGGATTATTTTTTCAGTCCCTTCAAAAATATACTAACAGAGTTTTACTGTAATAAATATTTCGGATTACATTCAGTTAACTATAGGCTATTCAAAGTAAAGTGAGCACTTTTGAAAGCCCTCTCATTTGGAATAATAGTAACTAAATATATTTTATTGTAACATTATAAATTAACTTAAGAGTGCGGTGGAATATACACACTGTGTTTATTACTTACATGGCGGTTACAAGGTGGTTAAAAGGATAAAAATGCCCGAAAGGAAAAAGTAACTAGGGCATCAAAAGTGCTCACTTTACCGTGAGCAATCTATATTCTTGTTTATTGTAATTTGCTTAGAACCTTAAATATTGTATAGGGAAAATAACTATATGCTAAAACCTCTTCCTTACCAAGCTTGCTTCCCCTCACAAGCCCTGTGCCGGTAAACATTTGATCTACTTGGGGAAGAGAATTCCACACTGCCCTTTCCTTCAGGTACGGAAAACAACCTGCCCACAAGAAAGGTTGCACTAAACACAACCGGAATGTATTTTTTGGCTAGTTTCCCAACACGGACAATGACACTATTCTGAAAAAAAAAGTCGCCGCTTTTAACTAAAAGTCGTACACGACTGATCTTTCACTCGAAGGCGTTCTCTCAGTTTCATGTTTTTTTTCCCCCCAATATCGTACAATATATATCAATTACACAACAATGAGTAAAATGAACAAAATATAAAGGATTAGTAACGGATATTTTTTTTAACATTTCCAGTTTAATTTTTTAATTTATATAAAATTTAGACGTAAATTATTGTGAGAAAACCTAAAGGTTCAAATATTAATGTTTTTTTTCCAATGCCGTAATAAAACCTACGTTGATCACTAACGTCGGTCAAATAGTAATAAATATAACTTTATGAACTTTCGGCACTATTTTAATTAATAAAAGTCACTATTGTAAATCACTTAGGTTATACTTGCGACTTACGTAATACATTAATTTATCAGGTGTCAGTTTATGATCTATTTTAGTTTAGAAGGCTCTTTAACACGAAATCGTATTTTCCAGTTTTTATTGCTAGGTTGTTCGCACTGGTTTTTTAAAACATACGTTTTGGTATACGTGATTTTTTGAACAACCTGAGAATAATAATGGTTTGAATAAAACCAGCAAATATTTGCCAGGAATCATCCAAGCTGGTCAAAACAGTTTATCGGAGTATTTTACAAGTTTTTTTTTTTTTTTTTTTTTTNACACTGCTCCAATTCTATGGCAGCTATTCTGTAACTGCCACCGCTGAAGGCAGCATGTAGCGTGCTTCGTTCATGTGAGTAAAGCCAACGCGCAGTTGTTTGTTTGCTCTCTATGAAAGTCGAACTGCAGGTTGTATTGAAATTACCGTTAATAACCAGGCCCTTGTTGTGGTAATGTTTTGCAAGTTTGTTTGAGGAGAACAGTTCTCAAAAACAAGACCTTGTAATGATACAGTGATGCTGATTTTATAGGTATATTTAGTTATTTTCTTTTTGTTTTTGCGAGGAAATGTAATCATTTTTCTTTATTTCAGACGTTTTGACTGTGTTAATGTCATGAGTGAGTGAGTGAAGAGATTTGGGCGGCTCTTAACAGCGAGGTCTTGAGAGTCGGTGAGGTGAGTATGGAGCAGCGCCGGAATGAAAGGACGGGGAAAACGGAAGATCCCTTAGAAAACCCGCCAACCAGCGGCATCGTCCGGCACGATTCCCACATGCGGAAATCCGGGAGCGACCCTGCCAGGGATTTAACCTGGTTCGCCTTGGTGGGAGGTGAGCAGGCTAACCGCTCAGCCACCGTGGCCCCTATGTCACGAGTTTGCTTTTTCTAAAGTCATGTTTGAAGTGGCGTCGGGGATTAGTGATAAGGGCCGTCAGGACGGTTGTTGGTGTTCTTTATTTTCGAGTACGATCTGGAAGCACAGTTGTTTATTTTTGCGGCTCAGCTTGGCTCGCGTGGGAAAGTGGTCGTGACGGGGTTCGCACCAGTGTCCGAAGGGACTCTTTGCACCGCGCGATGCCTTTTTAGGTAGAGATTGGGAGGCGCGATAAGTGTAGCGCTACGCGATGTCCTTATTTGGGTATGTTTATGGCGCAATGATGTTAGGGGTGGAGATAATGCGATGGGGGGATTTTTTTTNGCGATGTCCTTATTTGGGTATGTTTATGGCGCAATGATGTTAGGGGTGGAGATAATGCGATGGGGGGATTTTTTTTACCCGTGAGCGCTCACTGCCACTGCAGAACGATTCAGCTGAACGAATCCGATTAATTTGGATCAATTAAATGTGGGGATTCGTTGAAAATAATCTTTCATCTACTTATTTTCGTTCTCTTGTACTACAGCTGCCCGTCCAACATACGGGACCGCGGCTGTCGCTTTTACGACGGTCATATGACGTAATTAATAAACTGATACTGCGGAGCTGTTCTCGTAACCCGCCTGCCTCGTGTCGTAGACGGATTCGTGTCTCTGCTGTGTAAAGTAACTTATCTAAATGCACAAACTTCAATAAATCCTAGAGGAAAATATTCTACTTTTTTTTTTTGTGGCGCCGTTATTAACGTCTCATGCTTTTGCAGAGAGCGTGAACCTAACTGAGTTTCAGTCGTCTGCTGTTTTTGACGACTGCAACATTACAACCTAAACCGCTTTTTGAGATTTTTTTTTTAATTCATGATAAAGCTGGGCTACATGTGACACGACATACTGTGGAAGCTTTGGAAAAAAAATTGGCGGTAAATCTCTAGACCATCCTCCGTAAAGCCTAGACCTCGCACCCCGAATTTTGTGCTTTTCCAGGACTTAAAGAGTTAAGAGTAAGGGAGTGTAGCACATGGCACGAAGTGAAAGCTGCCACATCCACAATTTTACATTGACTCTCAGAAAATGGTCTGTAACAAGTGTCTGAGAAGTTAATGCTTCGCTGGAAACTGTGTCTTATGTGCGAAGGTCGCCATTTAGAAATGGAAATCCACACCAAACATACAGATTCGGAATCCGAATAGTGATCTCAGTTCAAGAACTTCCAGAACACTTCCAGTATGCGACTACTTCCGCAACTTTTAGCATTAAAGAGCACATTTTTCATTCTGAGCTGATGGACAATTGTCAAAGTTTATTTGAATACTAGTCTGTAGTAGTCAAAATTGGTGTTTTGAGAATGAAAAATTATTTAGATGTAAGGGAAAGGCAGGAGTTAACATTAAACGGTAATGATGCAGAGCCAGCTGCATTAAGAATAAAATGTACCCCTGAAGAGAAAAATACAGAATTTAAGTAACTAAATTTGAAATTTGCTGTAACACACTTATTCTGTTCAAACACTTTGCTAAATTACGTACTATACCATGCACATTAGTACTGTGCATGTTGTTAAATTGCCGCGAAAAGATATTCGATTCAGACGATTAAAATAAAAGAACACTTGCACCCAGAAATAAAAGTAACTTTGAGTTTTTTTTTTGTTAGAATGTAAGTTTGTTGTTCTTGGTGTTATTTACGAGAGTAATTGTGTAGAGAAGAAAATGGGAGAAGTTTATGTAATTGTACTTGTCATAGTGTTCAATAACTTGTATAGTGTTACGTCCATACCACACCCCTCTGCACTGGGTGCGCGTTCATTCTCGGCGTGACAGAGGAATGGGTCGCGGCGACCCAGCCCGCCCCTCTCCAAGGCGGACAGGGAGGGGAGAGGATGACATGAACTGGAGTGACCCCCCCTCTCCCCCTGCTGCAGGGGTCGGTGGCTTCGGGCTATTGCATGAACTCTCTGGTTAGCTCCCTAGACATAAGCCGCCGCGTGGAGAATGTTCTGGGCCAGGGAGCACCTCAGATGGAGGGTCGGCAGTCTGTGATAGCCATCTGGCGAAGGGTGAACCGACCGCGAACGAAGGTTCGAGAGACTGCGGCGGCGGCTACGGGCGGGAGGTCGCGAGTGCTGCGGAGAGCAAGGTATCCGACGAGTAGAGTGCAGAAGTGTATGGGNGAACGAAGGTTCGAGAGACTGCGGCGGCGTTGGCTGCGGACGGGAGGTCGCGAGTGCTGCGGAGAGCGAGGTATCCGACGAGTAGAGTGCAGAAATGCACGGGGGCGCCACAGAACGTTCCGGACAGGAAATACTGATGATACCTGGTCTGAAACAAGGTGCGGCTGAAAAGACGAGTGATGCAGACTTGATTGCAAATACACGGAACTGTCGGATGTCAAATAATTTTAATAGTAATTCAGTAGGTGTTGGAAAACTGCATATAAAGACTGGCATAAGTGTTTGACTGTGGTAATTTTTGCGAGGTGACAAACAATTATATTTTAGCTGTAAATAGCAAGTGATAGCCATTATTGTCGAGACAGTAAGTTTGTAGATTTCTTATTGTTTTTAAATAAATTAGGAAATTATTATTAGTTATTTTATTTGATTAAGATATAAATCCCTTAAGGAACCTGGCTATGCCCACAGACTTTAGAAAAATTGTAACAATATGTTTAGTTTGTAACCAAGTTTGAGGGGTATTGTTTTAGTACTTTTGCACAAGACTGTAAGCTTCGTTTATTGCATTGCCATTGCGGCCGGTGGCCTAAAACTACAGTCGACAGCCACGGATTGCCTCTCTATAACACTTTAGAAACTCACGAAAAATTTAAGTTCTTTCTGCTAAGATGCTGTTCTCAGTACTTTTTTTCTTCGAAACATACTATGTTATAAATAAAAATCTTACTACAAAGACGTATTAGTCCTATTCTTCCACTGTAATTTCGCACCTTGTAAAACTGTTTTCGTTGGAATCATAAATGATAGCCTTGCATGCGGCAGCATGCAACTACGTTATTTTATTTTCACTTTTATCCCNAAAAAAAAAAAAAAAAAAAATGCATCGAAAAAAAAAACACAACCAGGAAAAAAATCTACCAGTCAAAAATTTTATCTGCAGCCCTTGATAGCGCCAATTTCGGTGTTTCAAACGCGGCGCCATCGTGAAAGCCCTGGGCGACATTCCAATCAGCACGCACGTTGATCCTGGCTCTTCTCTGAATACAAGTCGCAGGGCGAGGGAGGGAGATGGAAAAATAAAAGTAAGGTAAAAGAGCAGGGCTACACGGGCGACCCGCGAGTGGCAAGTGTCGTGCACACATCGGCATTCGCAACAAAGGCACGGCCGTTTTTAACGGTGACGGCATTAAGGGGAACGTTCCCAACAAAAAGAGACGTTCTTTTCAGAATGGGGAATATGAGAAAGTTTCCTGTTTTTAGCGTTATTTCTTCGAGCGCTGGGAAAGAGATGAGAGCTTAAAAGCTTTTGAAATTCCGGCCGCTTCTATTTGCCACGTATTAATACCCCCCTTGGGAAGGAAAGGTACGCAAACGTTCACATTTCCGCAATTACCCGGTTCAATTCCCGGCTTTAATGTAATTTTTTGCACCATTCGTGGTGAGTTTTTATTCAAAATCAACTTCCTTTCATAGTTACGAAAATAATTAAATGACAAATTCAGTATTCGATTACTGTCTTCCATTAAAATAATTCCACACAATTTTCTCGATGGAGACTTTTCTCCATGCAAAACACATAAACTAGTAGAAAACTTGAGCAAATGTTTATTCAGGACTTCGATGCCAATTCAGCAGTAATGGCCACTATACAACGTTGACCATAATTCATGCGCCAAACTCCGGGAGGTGATTCCTTACGAAAAAGGTGGGGTATACACTGACAAACACAATAATATGGTAGATATTAAGGGAGATAGGCGGCATTGAAAATAGAAATTTGACATACATGAATGTAAAAATATCAGGAAATACTTGAGATGGAGAGACAAAAATCGGAATTGTGTTTCATGAACAGGTGATTATAAATCTGTAAAAATGTGGTTGGTCAAATCGTCCCTCTTCAATTCTTAAGTAGGGGTNGATTATAAATCTGTAAAAATGTGGTTGGTCAAATCGTCCCTCTTCAATTCTTAAGTAGGGGTAGTCACCCTATTTTCGCTGGTAACTTTGGAACACTGGGCGGAAATTAAAAATTTGAGGCAAATTATTACTCAACGGGGAAAAATCAAGACAAAAGGCCCTCTTGTCCGAACTTACTCCGGGAAACAGTTTTCGAGAAAATGCCGTTCTNACGGGGAAAAATCAAGACAAAAGGCCCTCTTGTCCGAACTTACTCCGGGAAACAGTTTTCGAGAAAATGCCGTTCGAAATTTCGAAGGTGTGGTGTACCCCCGCGGGGGGTAGGCAAAACATCTGCCACCCACGCTACACATGCGTATGTAAGTACTGGTTAATTTGAGGGAGGAAAAGCGTAGATAACCAGCTGCAGCCAAGCCCTCCTCCACGCATCCACCGATTACATCATCGCCTGTTCCCTCAGCCACGTGCTTGGCGCGGGTGGCAGTAGCGTTGCCTAC
>NQII01011265.1:0-30859 GCA_002778355.1 Clitarchus hookeri
CCCTTGTTTCATAAGTAAAATATATATTGCAATTCCCTCTACACCATAACAGAAACTGAGCATTGTTTGCATAGAGCATCAGCATGAGCAGCACCGCTATGCCAAACATGAACGCGATGCAATGTTAGGCGAGAAGTTTGGCTGAGACAATCCTCTGTTATTCTTCTTAAAGCCAGTGTCACTTCAGCACGCAGTTCGTTCTAGGTCCGGCTGACTTTTACCCGTAAAAACCCTTTCATTCCCAGCGCAGACAAATGGCTACATGTTGCACAGGAAGGTTATATTTTACCAGTGCTGTACACTATGAGGCTCAGTGCTCAGTAGTCTTCCCTGGGGGCAACTGATTCGTAAACTGTGCTACTGCTCTACGTCATGACTGGTTCATATCTCCGACCACTAAACACAACGTCTGCAGCTCATTGGCTGTGTTAACGAAACATGTTTTGTCAACTTAAATGCAGCACCCTACAAAATTTTTTTTATTTGCAACACTAGNACTTAAATGCAGCACCCTACAAAATTTTTTTTATTTGCAACACTAGAAACCTTACATTAATGTGGGAGTTGAGAAGTTAAGGCGCTTGCGCACGTGAGGCTGTTTTCCAGGTTTGAGGCAGAGGAGCGCCTAACCATATAATTTTATTGGTGGAAAGTATAAGTATGTAGCAAAGTGCAATGCAGGGCCTTTCAATATTTTGGTATGTATCTGAAACGGATATTTTGAAATACAGTGCTTTGAATAAGCTGTTTTCAGCTGTGTTAGAGTGCTTCTAATCGGTGTTCCTATTGCGCGTAACGTCTTTAAAGCACTCAACAGTCAACAGGCAACGTGTAAAGTGTGTGTTATTTTCGTATAAGAGCACAATTGACGCACGTTTAATAGTTTCGTGGGAAAACGTGTATTTCAAAAACACTGCAATGCATTTCAAGCGCCAGGTAGGCAGGGGCCTTAACGAACACCCCCTTCCCCGCCCCCACACACATTTTTTCCATCCCTAGCCAACTCTGTGGCTAATCCAGAGGGAGGGGGGTGGATAGTCAAATCGGACATGTCACCCTTAAATTAACATCAAAATGTCCTGTGAATGTTCTAAAACTGAAATGAAATAATCAGAATAGTTTCCTATTTTATTTGAGTAATTTAATATTTTTCCTTGAATTACGACAGGACTGTGCCCCTTTGCATGCCAGGAATTGAAAGTCTAGACCTCCAAGGAGCCGCGGTGGTGTAGTGGTCAGACTACTCGCCCCCCATATAGACGAACCGGGTTCGATTCCCGGCGGAGTCGTTCCCGGATTTTTGCATACGGGAATCGTACTGGATGATGCCGATGGTCAGCGGGTTTTCTTAGAGATCTCCTTTTTTCCCCTGCCCTTGCATTCCAACGCTGACCAATACTCACCTCACTTCACCGTCATCGGCTCTCAAGATCTCGAAGTTAAGAGCCGCCCAAATCTCTGCACTCCAGTACATCTACTTTAATGTGATTCTGCACCCTTGCAGCACATGGCTGATGCAGAGTCTTCTCCTGCTCCCTCCTAAACGATATAAAATCGAAACAGCGTTAAAATTGCTCCAAATCAGCGAGCTTGACTTCACATTTGTTGAAACTGCTCCACTTGAAGATGTAAAACCCTACTGATAATTTTAGTTGCTGGTATTCACTGATTAAAATATGATTTCTACTTATCCGTATTTTATTGCATTGGTCTGGCAGGGAAGCCTTAGTGCATTCCACTTATTCGCCAGAAGATAACAGCTCATTAATTAAAGATTCAGTACAAATATTTCTACTGATTGAAACCACTGACTCATATTGTGTGTATGGTTTGTGATGGTGCGTAGTCCCTGGCCCGGTGGTCAACCTGACGGCTCGGGGTCAGGCCAACTTCCTCTATAACCTGGAGTGGCATCCCCCGCGGAACGTGAACGCCAGTTGTGTGAGCGGCTACCAGGTGTGCTTGTCGAAGCTCTACTACGGCACGGTGGTGTGCTACGACGCCGCTACGACGTCCCTGCAGGTGGAGGATGTCTTCCAGTCCCGTCAGTGTACCTACTTCGCAGCTCAGGTGTCCACTGTGGCCACCGGTGGAGAGACAACCTCCATCACCAACATCACCCTGCAGGCGGGTATGCTCAACTGTGACGCACCTCAGAACACACTTTCCAGTTTCTTTGGAATGTTCTGGAACCTTCCCCAGTTTTCTGAAACTATCGTGGTCAGTGCCTAATTTTCTTCACACTGTACACAGGCCTGAAAAATAGGATTGACTATATTGTTTCCGAATGTTTCGGATTCTTCCATAACTCGCTGGGATTTTTGCGCTCTGTGCACATGCCTGAAAAAAAAACAGTTAAAAATCGCTTTAGAATCTTCTAGAATCTTCCAGTGTTTTCTGGATTTTTCACATTAATTTTTTTTCCATGTGCCTTAAATTTTTTTAANCACATTAATTTTTTTTCCATGTGCCTTAAATTTTTTTTAATATATTTTGGAGTGTTCTGGAACATTCTCAATTTTCTGCAATTTTAGCGGTCAGCATTTAAAACTTTTTACTATAAACGATTGCCCCCAAAAATAGATTTAAAATATTTAGGTATGTTGTGGAACTTCGTGAGATTTCTGGAATTTTCGAGTTCAGTGTTCAAAACTTTGTACTACATAACCTAAAAACACAATTTGCAATACTGTATTGNTTTCTGGAATTTTCGAGTTCAGTGTTCAAAACTTTGTACTACATAACCTAAAAACACAATTTGCAATACTGTATTGAAATTTTTTGGAGTATCTTCGAGTTTCCTGGAATTTTCTTGATTAACATTTAACACTTTGCATGTACGAACGAAAACACATTTAACAAATGTTTTGGAATGTTCCAGAACCATCTCGAATTTTAGGAAATTTCGTAGTCAGCGTCTAACACTTTGCACTATATATGTGCCTGAAAACAATATACGATTCCAGGAGGTGGCCAGCGATTATTGCCTGTAAAAAAAATTCCCTTAATTTTACAGGAAAGTTCTGGTAAAATTTTAACCAGAGGTGTTAGTTAAGTCTCCGTAAATTACGGAAAAGTTTGATTTCCAAAAAAGGACTTTCCGTAAAACTTTCCTGGACTCACGGAACCTCTCTGTTGGTTTCGTAGTTAGTTGTCTGTAAATCCAGTTTAAAATAAAAAGAGACAATGAAAATCTTANCGGAACCTCTCTGTTGGTTTCGTAGTTAGTTGTCTGTAAATCCAGTTTAAAATAAAAAGAGACAATGAAAATCTTAATTTTTTTGTTATGTGGGTGTCGGACATTGCATTAAAAAGTTATTAAAAAAAGTTAAGTCATTTAATACTTGCGCAAAATTTGATCCCGAGTCAAAAAATGACAAGTCCTCCTCTCTAACCACTCACCTACAACTCTCACATGAGGAAAACGGCACAACTTTAGAATCTCAGTACAGTCACGCAAGCAACGTTTTCAGTTTGTACTAAAGTTAGTGTATTTTAGGTGTTGCTAAATGTTACAGACGACTGATGCCACAACTTGATGTTTGAAAGAATAGGTCTTGGTTGCGTGGATAACCTAATCTGCAGCAGAAAAGGACAATTTCCTGGTTACAGTGGCGGAGAAAGCTTCGTGTATACTCGGCATTGTTCGTCCCCGAAACACGAAGCTATAGGAAATACGGAGACTTTCCATATTTAGTTTTTATGGATGTAACTCCGTTTTTCGTCATTACGTAGAGTATTTCGTATTGTTACGAACTAGCTTTTCAGCTAGCTCGTACTTGAAAGTATTTAGGTACGTAGCTCAATAACGACTCATGATTCGATAGAGCACAACAGTATCTGATGAGGTTTTATTACATGAAGATTTATACAGTTACTATTTAAATTACTATTGATCGGGGGAGCTTTAAATTGAATAACAATATGATTATTACGGAAATTACATTATGATTCACGCCATTTTAATTAAACCTAACTGAAAATTCATCACCTTGTTGTTGCCGGAGGCTGATCCTACGGAACTGTTAACGCCGGCCGGGCACACCCATCTTCCTGGTCTGCTTCGCTGGTCGGGTAGCTCTAAGGACAAAAGAAGAAAGGACGCTCGTTCCGGGTGCTACGCCGGCCTATGTCAAGCGCGTGGTTCTGCGGCCCCGCTCAGTGACCGGTGGAGGGGATTTCTGCAACTGTCTTCTTTCGCAAGGATTGACGACCAAATGGTGGCGTTGCAATACCGCTCGTTTCCAGGTTTTATGTTTGAAGGTGTGATCAGGCAAGCCGTTCAGCTAAGGCCTGATCACACCATAACAGTATATTTACTGCACATTTCCGTAAAATTTCTAATAAATATACGGACATGTTTTTTTTCAAAGCAAGAGCTAATTTAAAATGACGCTCGTTGGCCGCGCGTGTTCCCAGCTCCGAGGGCGATAGTGGACCTGGAGACGAAGAACACGACGTCGGAGGAGACGGTGCTGAAGTGGAACCTGCCGCCCATCGCGATGTGCGCCGACCACTACGTGCTGACGACGTGCGTGATGGAGAACGTGACGTCGGAGGCGACGTGCACGCAGCGCAAACGCGGGCTGGGCCGGTTCATCTGGAACAGCGAGCGCGTGCAGTTGACGCCGTGCGCGTTCAACCGCCTGGAGGTGGCCGTCGCCAACTCGCAGGAGGCCCGAGCAGGCGAGGAACTCGTCGTCAAGACCGGCGACTCAGGTACACCCCATCCGCTGCAAGCTTCCCCAAGCCCTCGTTAATAGAGACCTGAAAAATTCGCGTTTTCATTTTGGGACAAGCTAGACTTCAAAACCCTGTACGTTTGTATTGCTAATGCTATTGGTCTACCCGTTAAATTACATCTCCTGGACAACTCTGAGCCTATAATAAATACACAGTAAAATGCAGACCGAATCACCGTCTTCCGCTAATACAACAAGCAACCAATGAACAGTGATATCTGCATGATTTTGCATACAATAATAGAGTTTATCCTACAGGTCATTGAACTCGCGAATTTTTCAGGTCTCTACTAATTAAGTTCTACGTAACAGAATCTAGAAAATTACACGAAACGGACAACGCACCTCATCCGTGCGCACTCACTTTAGTAACACTTTGCAAACTAACTTTTTATTACTAGGCATCACCAACACACCTATTTTCTCACGGTTTTTATTCATACTAATTATAAATGAAAATATTATAATTTATGGACCAAATATTTTAATTTAACGAAAAGTAAACAAAAGTGTAAAAAGCTGATGATACATGACATCTTTAGGAAAGAACCAAACACGTGGTGATTTTTGAGAGGTTTGATTACAAAAGTGTGAAGAAATCGCAAATATATTTTATAGGCTGTTGATGGTAAACCGAGCTCTTTTGAAACCAACCTTAGAAAAATGTCACTGCCCCTACCTACACATATTGCTACGAGCACACTGACTGGCATGCGCCCAGTTAAGTTGGTAACGACAGAGAGAAAAGTAGTACCATGTGTTAAAGATGACTTGAAAGTATTAGGTTAAACATCTGTGGATACTGACCAAGTGATCAAGTGGAACTGTAAAATTACTAGAAAAGCAAACATTAAAAAAAAAATCACTTCTTACAAATGTATGTATGAAAAAAACAAAGTAAACGAAATTATTTTAATATTTGCAAATATTTATCTAAATTTTGATTCAACGTTAAATATAGAACTACTTTCCCTCCACCGTTACCAACTTTACAGGGTGCATGCCAGTCAGTGTGCCAGTTAAAATATATGCATGTGGGGGCAGTGACATTTTTTAAAGGTTGATTTCAAAAGTGCCCAATTAACCGTGAAAAACCTATAATATACATAGATTGCATATCAAAATCTCCTCACATTTAACTACTGAGTTCCAAATTACCTGAAATGTCCCTCATACCCCTGGCAGGTTTAAAATTACCTGACTTCTGAGAAAGTTATCATGATTTCGCGGCCATTGTCTAAGCATTCTGGGCTTCTCGCGTTTCAGCCGCGACTGCAACGCGGCTGAAACAAAAAAGCCAATAGCCGCGGTGGTGTAGTGGTCATACCACTCGCCTTCCACCTAGGTGAACCGGGTTCGATTCTCAGTGCTTTCGCTCTCGGATTTTCGCACGTGGGAATCGTGCCGGACGATGCCGCTGGTAGGCGGGTTTTCTCGGGGATCTCCTGTTCCCCCCACCTCTTGCATTCCGGCGCTGATCCATAATCACCTCGCTTCACCCTCATCGGCTCTCAAAACCTCGATGGTAAAAGCGGCCTAAATCTCCCCAACTCCACTCCAAATGTCAATAATTCCCTGACATGTCCCTGTTCCCCAGGTCTGCCAGGTGAGCGACCGCCATGAGTGTTGTTCTCGCAGCTGAGGGAAGGTCATGTGTGCCCGCAGACCCCCCGGCAGTCAGCGGTCTGACAGTGAAGGTGGAGAGCTCGAAGATATTCGCGCTCAAGTGGGTCCGACCCAAGAACATGGACCCGCGCTGTACGCCCGGGTATAAGGTGTGCTACGGCCTCAAGGGCTCGGAGAACATGACCTGCGACCTCACGGACGAGGAGACGTGGGACAACAAGCACAGCAACAAGACACTGGCGTGCTCCACCTACACCGTGGGAGTCGCCTCGGTGGACGCTGTCCTCAACCTCGACAGCCTCGTGTCCAAGAACATCACCGTCGACTTCCAGACTGGTGGGCCACAGTGCATAGCACTGACTATACATGAATAGAGCTTAATCCTTTTTAGTCACATATCAGTATATACATTTAGACATCGAAATAATAGGCAAAATGTGAGGTAAACTGATTCTTCGTCTTCTGCATAGAGGTCGTGGTGGCGTAATGGTCATACCACTCGCCTTCCACCTAGGTGAACCAGGTTCAATTCCCGGTGGGGTCACTCTCAGATTTTAATATGTGGGAATCGTACCGGACGATGCTACTGGTCCGCGGTCCTTCTCGGGGATCTTCAATTTCCGCCGTTCTTGCATTCCGGCACTGCTTCATATTCACCTCTCTTCGCCATCATCGACTTTTAAAGCATCGTTAAGATCCTCCCAAATCCCTCCACTCCACCTGTTATTACATATATGATGTGGGTGGTTACCCGTAAAGGTCAAGCGAACGCAGTCAACATCTAAAGCCAACGTAATATTAAAAGAATTATTTTTCAAACCTTTGAAGTTTTTCAAGCCTTAAGAGTGAATATGGGGCAGCACGATCTCGCTGTCTGTGCAGAACTAGTCACCGTGTTCCAACATTGAACTGTTTTTCTGACAACGCAAATATCATAAATGACGTGAATAGAATATGGAGTTATAACACAATTAATGTAAGGCAAAAAGATTCCGCGCACCTCTTTTAATATGTATTACATCAACAGTAGAATTTGCACAGTTACCAAATGTTTTTAACGTAGTCCCCTTGCTTTTTAATTCCCCTGGTCTATCGTTGCACATACTTCCTAATACCCTCAGTTTCTTTTTTCGGTTGAGCAGCAAACTTGGCCCTAAGCACAATTTCCTTTACTAGTAGATCAGTGGTGAATTAACGGCTTCGTAAGACATCTTTAAGAGGACCAAACTGATGGTAATCCGACGGGGCAAGATCAGGATTGTGTGCTGGATACTCCAACACCTCGAAACGCAGGTTTTCAAGAGTTTGCACAGCGTGGGCGGCGGTATGCAGGCGCGCATTGTCGTGCAACAAAGAAACACATTCCGACAATAGACCTCGGCGTTTGGATCGAATTTTAAGCTTCAGCTCGTTGCACAACATCTCACTTTAACGTGTATTGTTTACTGTTTAGCCCCTTTCCAAGTAATGCTGAAGAATTTGCCATTGCTAGTACCAGAAAAGCGCCAGCATAATCTTTCCTGCAGAATATTGATTCTTGAAATGCTTTGACTTGAGATTCGGAGAGTTTCCATTCAATGCTCTTGTGTTTGCTTTCTGATTCGAAATGACGGATCCACGTTTTGTCTCCAGTGATTATTCGTTAAAAAAAAAGCCTCACCTTCCTTAGCATGGTGGTTCAGTAAGTTTCGGCAGATTGTCACAAGATTGCACCTGTGCTTTTCTCTGAGATATTTTGGAATTCATCTCGTACAGACTTTATGAAAGCCAAACCTGTTACGAATAATGACTAATGTATAACCATGACTCATGTGCATCATCGGTGCATCAGAATTATGGCACAGACTTGCTCAATGTTGGATATGCATGGACGACCTGCTCTTTCCTCGTCTTTCACGCTTGTTCGACTGTCTTTGAATATTTAAATCCACTCGTGTACACTTCGCCCTGGTAAAACATTTTTCCCGTATTGTGTTGAGAGTCTTATATGGATTTCAGATCCGGGTACACCTTTAGACCACATAAAACGGATCACTGCACGCTGTTCTTCTTTGGTGCAAACGGAGAGTGGCGCCGCCATGTTTACTGAGCCACAGTGCAAAGCATACTGACGTGGTAACAGCCAAACGCTCCACGAGCGGAGATAAAAGGCACCATCTGTCGACGTGCGAAAGCACTACGTGGTACTGTCAACCTACAGAAGTTTATAACCCATGTGCAGATACTTTTTGACTTACTTTGAGATGTATTTATAATTTCTGTGGAAACATTTTTATGCAGTTAGATCAAATTAAAAATGGTGAAAGTATTTTATTCATGCAAAAGGACTTTTCTTTTGAAAATTAAGATATAAATACACACGGTCATCACTCTTGATCACGTGACTTAGACACGTGTGTTGGCTTCAGACAAGTCAATGCTAGGTACACGCGCAAAATACGAATATCGGTCTACCTCATATTTTGTCAATGCTTCAAGTGAATGTAGTCAGAATGTGAAGTAAAATGTTGAAGTTGTTAATTGTGCAACGTTACCGCGCAGGTCCGGCGGAGGTGACAGATCTGAGGGCACGCAACATGACGGCAAACTCCGGAGTTCTGACGTGGCAACTGGACGAGGAGGAGCGAGCATGTGTGGACCACGTGAACGTGTCTTGGCGCCAGGACGTCATCGTCCGCTCCGTCGCCCTGCCCGCCGACGTCGCCAGCTTCGCCCTCGCAGACCTCGCGCCTTGCAGGGTCGTACACGTGACGGTCTCCGCGGTGGACCTTCTCGGCGCGCGATCCTCGCTACACGCTAGCGTTCCCACCGCCCGTGTCGGCACGTGCTCGTCCGTGAGGTAGAGTGCGCGCGTGCCGTCTGCCCATCTCCGTGTTCCTACAACGAACCGCTTAACTACACACAAGGCGGGGCGGAATTCAACTGACAAACTTCGTGAGATGATTCCTTATGGATAATCAGATGGGAAATATACGAGGCATTTTATAACTGGGTTGAATATTAAGGGAATGCCAGGATACTCCAGACCAATGAAATACTCCGCTTCTCCACTATTTGTTCTAATTTAATTAGGTCATTCAAAGTGTAACACGGTATAAGGGCGCCGCTCAAAAATGCAGTCGTGCAGTGTACCACTCCGCTCAAAAATATAGTCGTGCAGTGTACTACTCCGTACGCATTGTTGTTACCATTAATATCACCACTAGTCCATTAATACTTTTTTGTAATTAAACGTATTATTTCTGGCTGAAATTAAGCCCGGCGCACACGGGAAGTTTTTTCCTGCGAGTTTCGCTACGATATTATTTTTAGAGCTAGGCAAAGAGCACTGTAATTTGGTTACTCGCGGGGTCCGTCACTGGCTTTGTCGCACACGGTATGGTATGGGTTTCCTTGCGAGCTGCTCTGTCAACTAGTAACACCGGCAGCCATGACACTTTTTGACAGCCAACAATGACCTCTGTAAGGCGAAAAAATATTGCTGTAATTACGTTTCTTTTAATTTCAGATCATGGAAATAAAAAAAATGTAGACGAAATAAACGACTGTGGACAGAGCATGGTTAACCTGAAAGAACGAAAATAGAAGTGTACTGGCAATTTTTTTCGAAGAATTTGAGTGAGTGTACAGATAACCTAACCTCAAAACTGTATACAAACACGTTTCTTATATTAACACTTTTCCATGTCCGTAGCTTACGAAAATACCGCCAAAACAATCATGTTGCCACGTAAATAAACTCACGTGCCACGTTTCTTTTCTTTCATTGGCTGAGGTAGGAAACTAGCAAATAAACACGTAATGAAAATAGCACTAGTCCAATTACCTAAAAATAGTAAGCAGACTGGTCAATAGAACTGCGCGGAGAAATCGATATTACCAGTGGTTGAACGCGTCCAGCAGCAAGCAAGACTCCATGCATGCGCAGTAAGAAAACTCGTTCCGTGTGCGGCGGCCTTTACATATTCTAGCAAAGTTCCTTAATGGATGACGTGTGGTAAGATTTGCATTATATTTCAGGTGACCGGGACAGCTCCTACCTTTGAAGGACACCTACGGAAATGGGAAAATTGTATCAAGAGCTTTGCCACTTAATTATTAAATTTGACGTGGAGGTAAATCCCTGTCTCTGATTTATATTACTGAGTTATTTATGTATTAAATGCACATATGAACACGATGACATTTGGTTTATCTACTCTCCTAACCTACAAGTGAGACAAAAATGTTGAAAAATTATATTAGTTACTTCCTTGAGGTGCCTTTGATAGGAAATCTAATATACTGGCCACAAAAGTTTAGCATATCCCCCGTGCTATTTATGTTTCTAGTAGGAGTGGATCGCACCTGCGTTGTGCATCATGTAAACAATGACATGCGTATTGCACGTACGCGAGCACAGTAACCTCAGGCAAGATTGTCAGTGTGCATCTTGCGTACAAACGGGCGGTCAAAAGGCCTCGACGTTCTCTTTCAGTGGCAGATCGCATCAAAACCAGATGCAACAAAAAACGAGACTAGTTGACGTTACCAACATTTTTCACTGCTTCCAGGCCGCTGTTGCCAGCTACACCCTCTTGCAGCACAACCTACACCTTGCCATATGACTTGAAGCTCAGCTTCACCGCTGTCGCAGACATTCTTCGTTTTCGCGTCATAATTGCGGATTCATAGTAATCACTGACAGTGTACGATTATAGGAAATTTACATTTCACGAGTTGTTTAATATTTTCTTGCGTAATTTGAATTGTGTGTTATCTGCTTGTTGTAAAAAGTCGAGAACTTATTAATAAAATATAAATATGTTCTCAACATTTAACAAAAAGCAGATAACACACAATTCAAATTACGCACGCAAATATTAAACAACTCGTAAAATGTAAATTTTCTATAATCGAACACTGTCAGTAATTACTATGAATACCAAATTATGACGCAAAAACCAAGACTTTCTGCAAAAGGGGCGAAGCTGTGCGGCGCCTTAGCNAGGCATTTTATAACTGGGTTGAATATTAAGGGAATGCCAGGATACTCCAGACCAATGAAATACTCCGCTTCTCCATTATTTGTTCTAATTTAATTAGGTCATTCAAAGTGTAACACGGTATAAGGGCGCCGCTCAAAAATGCAGTCGTGCAGTGTACCACTCCGCTCAAAAATATAGTCGTGCAGTGTACTACTCCGTACGCATTGTTGTTACCATTAATATCACCACTAGTCCATTAATACTTTTTTGTAATTAAACGTATTATTTCTGGCTGAAATTAAGCCCGGCGCACACGGGAAGTTTTTTCCTGCGAGTTTCGCTACGATATTATTTTTAGAGCTAGGCAAAGAGCACTGTAATTTGGTTACTCGCGGGGTCCGTCACTGGCTTTGTCGCACACGGTATGGTATGGGTTTCCTTGCGAGCTGCTCTGTCAACTAGTAACACCGGCAGCCATGACACTTTTTGACAGCCAACAATGACCTCTGTAAGGCGAAAAAATATTGCTGTAATTACGTTTCTTTTAATTTCAGATCATGGAAATAAAAAAAATGTAGACGAAATAAACGACTGTGGACAGAGCATGGTTAACCTGAAAGAACGAAAATAGAAGTGTACTGGCAATTTTTTTCGAAGAATTTGAGTGAGTGTACAGATAACCTAACCTCAAAACTGTATACAAACACGTTTCTTATATTAACACTTTTCCATGTCCGTAGCTTACGAAAATACCGCCAAAACAATCATGTTGCCACGTAAATAAACTCACGTGCCACGTTTCTTTTCTTTCATTGGCTGAGGTAGGAAACTAGCAAATAAACACGTAATGAAAATAGCACTAGTCCAATTACCTAAAAATAGTAAGCAGACTGGTCAATAGAACTGCGCGGAGAAATCGATATTACCAGTGGTTGAACGCGTCCAGCAGCAAGCAAGACTCCATGCATGCGCAGTAAGAAAACTCGTTCCGTGTGCGGCGGCCTTTACATATTCTAGCAAAGTTCCTTAATGGATGACGTGTGGTAAGATTTGCATTATATTTCAGGTGACCGGGACAGCTCCTACCTTTGAAGGACACCTACGGAAATGGGAAAATTGTATCAAGAGCTTTGCCACTTAATTATTAAATTTGACGTGGAGGTAAATCCCTGTCTCTGATTTATATTACTGAGTTATTTATGTATTAAATGCACATATGAACACGATGACATTTGGTTTATCTACTCTCCTAACCTACAAGTGAGACAAAAATGTTGAAAAATTATATTAGTTACTTCCTTGAGGTGCCTTTGATAGGAAATCTAATATACTGGCCACAAAAGTTTAGCATATCCCCCGTGCTATTTATGTTTCTAGTAGGAGTGGATCGCACCTGCGTTGTGCATCATGTAAACAATGACATGCGTATTGCACGTACGCGAGCACAGTAACCTCAGGCAAGATTGTCAGTGTGCATCTTGCGTACAAACGGGCGGTCAAAAGGCCTCGACGTTCTCTTTCAGTGGCAGATCGCATCAAAACCAGATGCAACAAAAAACGAGACTAGTTGACGTTACCAACATTTTTCACTGCTTCCAGGCCGCTGTTGCCAGCTACACCCTCTTGCAGCACAACCTACACCTTGCCATATGACTTGAAGCTCAGCTTCACCGCTGTCGCAGACATTCTTCGTTTTCGCGTCATAATTGCGGATTCATAGTAATCACTGACAGTGTACGATTATAGGAAATTTACATTTCACGAGTTGTTTAATATTTTCTTGCGTAATTTGAATTGTGTGTTATCTGCTTGTTGTAAAAATTCGAGAACTTATTAATAAAATATAAATATGTTCTCGCCCTTTAACAAGCAGATAACACACAATTAAAATTACGCACGAAAATATTAAACAACTCGTAAAACGTAAATGTTCTATAATCGAACACTGTCAGTTATTACTATGAATACCAAATTATGACGCAAAAACCAAGACTTTCTGCAAAAGGGGCGAAGCTGTGCGGCGCCTTAGCAAGTTATTTCAGTATGTTACAAAGTGATCCGGGCTCATCAGTCTAACAATATCACCTCGTGTGCTTGTCGGCGTTGAGAGGGGATCAAGACCCTCGGCAGGCAGGCGTGATTGCATTACTCAAGAATCAGCACCACCATCTCAAACAACGGGAACTTGATGAGATGCCACCTCGGCGTGGTCCACACCCAGCCATAACACGAGATCTGCAGTAGCTTGCGCCTGTATATCCTTCTACGCGTGGATCTCCGTAAACATTACCCACCTCTTAATCACTCCTGAAGCCACGAAAACTCACTAAACTGTTGGTTTCTCAACGCGATTTCAGTTTTTTACATTTTTCTTCACATCACTGAAAATAGTTGTGCCTGAATTTTTGTTTATTTACTGTATGTATTTGCATTAAATATTCAATAGCTACTTGTATCTGCTTTGATTATTTGGATGTTAAAATATCATTTCTTAATACATTTGTTTGGATATCAAGGTTATGATAGTTTTATTCCATATACTTCGTTTTGCTCCACATTTATAAAATCTAGCAGGGACTCTGTTGTCAGTGGAAGTGTATTTGTAGACGGAAGAAGTACCCGACGTACCTGGTGCAATCAGATGGACTGAAGGGCGAAGGGTGACGTAGCGAGCGCACTTTCTTCAATACCGAGGATTTGTTGGTTGGCACTACGGGGTCGCAGGCAGTGTTGCCAACATACATACAAGCCAGTTGGCTGCATGCATTCGGAAATACTGCTCAAAATAACAAAGTTAAGCTATGCTACGAACATGTAGAATTTACACTTTCCTATGCACATTGTTAATACAAATACTAGACACTCATTTACAAGAAACTTAATAACGCATTGTCAATTAGACACTTCAAAAGCCTAAATTCAAGTCTTGTTTAAATAACACCGCGGAAATACTGTAAAATGAAAATAAATGTAACATAGTCGTGCATAACAGGGCTACTAAACAGAACCTCAATTTGGCTACACTTTGACTTTGCTCGAATTCAGTTCAATGTGCCCTTGGTCACTTGCCCTTGAACCCTCCCTATGTCATAAACCCTTTTTCCCTTCATGAGAAACATTCGTTTGTGTATTCGAACATTTGTGTTTTCGTTTCCACTTCGAGATTTTTCTCTCGAGTTTCACTCTATGTGAGTTTCTTTTGTCTTTCAGACGTTATAAAGTGTTTCATGCGGCCGTGCAGAGTCGTAAATAAAAACAAATGAAATATTTTAAGCAGTTTTCGCGTTGAGAAACGACCTAGGGCTCGAGAAGAGCAAGTGACTTACGCCCTTGGCTCAAGGAGACATTCTAGGGTGCGTATGGGCCCTTGCCACAAATTTTGATAGCGACAATGTGACGTCACATCCGGGATGCACTTTTAAAGGGCACCAAGCTAGGCGAGGGCCCTTAGCCGATGGATTCAAAAATGGCCTTTGATTTTCGGCTACTTCCATTCTGCTAGAAGCTATATTACCTGAAATTAGGCTACATGCAACGGATTGCATTGGAAAGAGCTTATTAACGTCCCCCGGTGTTATGCCTGAAGGCTTATCAGGGGACGGCTCACATACCAACTTATGACCTAACTTAAACTCACACCCATGCCTTACTCCGGATTCTAAACCAGAACCTCCCGCACCCCAGACCGGCGGTGCACCATCCGACTACGTCACGCGAGGTCGGGCTACATGTAACGGAGTTCGACAACGGTCGGCAACGCTGGTCGAAGGTCAGGAGCCAGGTTGAAGAGGAGGCGGCGTGGGCGGCACAAAGGCAGCCGAGAGGCCGTTATCTGGTGGCGATAGTATCGATCCCGGGGAGCGACATCAGCCATGTCACAGGCCTGCGAACTGTCTTCGGGGAGACAACATGGCCGACTTCGCTACCTCAGCACAGCGGTGAGTTGACGTTATTGCAAGAAGGCGCAGTTTTCAGCCATAGGAATCGTTTTCGGGAAGACCAGTGCTCGATCCCCGGCTCGACCATCCTTATTTCGGTTTCCCATGGTTTTAGGAATCACTCCAGGCAAATACTGGTACGGTTCGTTGCTGCAAGTCATGGCTGATTCCTTCCTCGCTCCAGCTTATTCAAGCAATTTGCTCCGTCTCTAAAGCCTTTGTTCCACTGTCAAAATTTTCCGACGCCGTCATGTATGCCTGGAAAAAACTGGATGTTTCTAGTTTTTACCAAACATTTTGAAAATGGGATGGGTTGTAAATTTTTTTTGATGTTCGTTGGGCTCAGCCAACAAGAATTGTGCATGACAAAAATGGCCGTTTCTGATGTAATGAAACTTTAAAATGGCGAACTATTAACGGAAACTGCCTTAAGTTATTTAGATAATCAATTTATGCGGAATCTCTTTGAGTATAAATGCAATGGGAAGTGATTTATTCACAATAATATCAATTACAAAGATGCGTTAAATTTCATTGTGCAAGAAATATATGTAATGAATAAAATTTCAATATAGTAAAGAAGTGAAAATAAATCACAGCATATGCTACATTTCTTGCTCCAGTAGACTGCACGGAAACACAGAAGCAATATCTCACTTTAAAAAATAACTTAAATCAAAATTCAGACTACATTTTCCTAGTAAAACAATTTCAGTGTCACACATTTTAAAATACATCAAAAATTATTTGATACAATATGTTGGATGGGAAAATTTGATGGTCGTATTTCGTATTCAATTTCTATTGCCAAATATATATTAGAACGAAACTTTAACAGTGTGACAGGTGCTTTGAGAGGAATTCTCAGTAAACAATATTAAATGCCTAAAGGTCACATCCGGCCGTAAGAAAGCATTGTGACGGCGATGGAAAATAGCATAAACAAGCTTCGCGGGTGTTCTCTTTCCTCAGGATTTTAAGCGGTGGCCATTGGGTTTTATACAGAAATCTGTTCATGAAAGACACGACATTGTCACTATAGTTAAAAAACTGTTTTACAGAAGAATAAACATCGTAAGTAGAAGGCTACTTACAGCGATTTTCGCTGAATTTGACATATTACAACAATCACGATTGTGTTTCAATAGCTAAATTTTTAAATGGTCAAAATAATTTACTTTAATTTTGTCCTGAAAAAATATGTACATTGTAATATTCCACAGTTAAAAAAAAATTAGAACAGACACAGCTGCATACAAAGAGATCCATATGACGACTAGAGTTATCCTTTAAGCTCTATCTAGATTGACGTCAGTGTACTAGCATAATCACAGGGCAGGAGTCAGAAAAGTACTCAGGCCGTTAACAGCGCTCAGGACCTAAATTAACTCCAAATGTGGAGATTGAATTTGATAGGTTTGTGCAAATCAACGTAGAAAAATTAACACCGTGGAGTGGCGTGATTTGGGCGTATCTTGACAACAGGGTCTTGAGAGCCGAGGAGGTCGAAGAGGGGCGAATGTGGAGCAGCGCTGGAATGCGAGGGCGGGGAAACCGGGAGATCCCCGAGAAAACCCACCGACCAGCGGAATCGTCCGGCGCGATTATGACATGCGAGAGAATCCGGGAGTGATCTCACCGGGAATCATACCCGGTTCGCCCAAGTGAGAGGCTAGCGCTCTAACCACTGCGCCAACTGCAGCCCCAAAAAGCCGAGCATAGGTTGTTCGCGGTGAAATGAGCGCTTCTGAAAGCCCTGCTTATGATGTACTTGTTTGCACGTCGTGTGTGTTTCCACTATATGTACAATCGAGGTTGCCATGGATCTGATCACTTTATTCGTGCGTCGGTCAGTGGCAGTTCTAAATTTTTATGAAAGTTAAGATTTTACAAATGTTTTTATTCTTACACTTAAATCCATAAAATAAACGAATAGTACACTAAAATATTTCAGTATTCACAAATGTTTACTTGACATTTGTAATTTATCGTTAACACATGGAACTACTTTCCCTCCNAAATATTTCAGTATTCACAAATGTTTACTTGACATTTGTAATTTATCGTTAACACATGGAACTACTTTCCCTCCGTAGATGCCAACTTTACTGGACGCGTGACAGTCAGTGTGCCCGTTAAAATATATGCAGGCAGAGACAGTGGCGTTTTTCAAAAGTTGATTTTTAAAAGTGCTCACTTTACCGTGAACAGCCTTCAAGCGTAATCCTAGACAACGGCTTTTGCCAAGTTTGTAAGCAAAATATTTGCCACATCGGTGTATTTATCTTGCACAATATCACACAATAGGCAAGTGTACAGAAGTTAAACGGCGCGGGGGCGTTCGCTCTGATGTGAACGTACCCACTCGCTGACTGGTTGCGCAGGGCTCTGGTAACGAGCCTCACGTCTGATTGGTTGCTGCATGCTGCGTAGGGTTCTCTATTGGCTGGGCTACCTAACGACTGCCAAGTTAGTCTCCAGCGCCGACTGCGGGGGTGCTTTACATATCGAGCAACTCCAAAATATTTTCGGAGGTGCTCAGTACCTCCAATATTTCAAAGATTTTAAATCTTAATATAAATTCAAGCTTCACTGTGTAGTGTATTCGCGGTGTCTTCAAACTTTTTAATTCAAACCTTTGAAAATCACCCCATATGTGACGTGCCAGATTTTCCCCCTAAATATATCATGTATCACAAGCGCTTTATACTTTTTAACATAAAAGTACATACATTTTTATTCAATTAAATTTTTACTTACGTTTTATGTATAAATTATATTTAATTTATAATTAGTACCAATAAAAACAGGGAGAGAAACAGGTGAGTTGGAAATGCTTAGTAAGAAATAGTTATTTTGCAAAATATTATCAAACTGAGTGCAGCACGAATACGGCACGACGTCCATTTGTAGTAATTTTCTAGAGCGAATTATTTAGCTTAAATTGCACGAGGCGGAGGAATGTACCGGAAGTAGAACTTCAGCAGGGCTTCAGAAAAGTTGGAAGTAACCGTGAACCGAATGTAACAGTAATTACGTTAAAGTGGGGATATTTATAAGACTGCTGGATTCACACGTATGTTACACTCACGTGCTCGTGATACACCGAGACGTGCAGGAAGTCTACGCAGGCTGTTCACATGTCGAGAGCGCTTTCGTCGTGCTGCGCGTCGCGTTGAAGCCCTCGCTCCGATTCCAAATGAACACTCGGGAGCTCACCGTTACTGCGTGATGAGTTGCACACTCTGGAAAACACTCTGCGATCTGGAACACTCGACGTGCAGGATGGCGCCGATGGCGTTATTCAACAACAGCAGGCGCGTTACCATCGCGGTAGTCGCAAACACGCAACGTAGCTGCGTATTCCGCGCGGATAAACGCACGGCGTTTTCAGCAGACAATTCTACGTTCAAGAAGAACGACTGTTCATTTCTGCGTGATACAACACGCAACCGAGTGTGCCGGGAAGAAGGGGGGGGGGAGGCATATTGCGCATCGCAAGGTGAAGGGTAGTGACGTAATGAGGCCCGGGAGGGACAAGAATTATTGCGCGCCAGTTTCAAAACACGTGTACGTTATGGTAGCTCCAAGTTGGAAACAATTTGGGATAGGACACATACGTGTGTTAACTGTTCTGTTTTCTCAATATGATCTCTCCTTTCACTTCACATAATACTGATCTTTCCTTCTTTTACGCTTTGTACAATTGCTGCGTTTTAAGACGTTTTCTCGAAGGATTGTGAAAGAGCAAAGACACATTTCGACTAAATTGAGTAAAGTCTTATTTTAAAAAACTTTCCAGCGCAAAACCGTCTTTTTGTTGGTGAGAATTTATTTGTCCCACCACTGAAACAAGTGAAGGTGTTGCACTTCGAAAAAGGCAGAGAGACAGAGAGAGAGAGAGAGAGAGAAAGATAGAGAGATAAAACTGATATAAAGTCAAGTATGTCATTAATGGAAATTTCTTTTTGTAAATAAACATATTAAGATACCCCTTCATATTGGTGTATAATCTATTATTTAAACAATACCCTGAGGTAAGAGTAAAAAAAAAAAAACTATATATCAAATGGTTTTTAGAGCGATAGTACTACGCATTAAATGTATTGTAATTTCCAGTAAGAAATACTCTATAAATAATTTTCATAGAATTTGTAATTTAATTCTAAACTTGCCCTGAATTTGAGAGCGGTAGTTAGTTAACTAAAAATATTTCCCNTTCATAGAATTTGTAATTTAATTCTAAACTTGCCCTGAATTTGAGAGCGGTAGTTAGTTAACTAAAAATATTTCCCGATAAAATTACGTATTTCCATACAACGTTTTACGTATGACTGTTTATAGATACGTAATTTATACACCGGTTTGGATATTACCTCATGATGTAGTTTGGAAAATATGCTCGGCAAGAGATGCGTCACAATTGGATACAGGTTTCTGGCTCAAAAGAGTTTGGATACTTTCAGTGTTCGCAGATACTTAGGCCAGTGGTAGTTTGACATTGGACCCAATTGAACAAATAAAGATAAGCAGATAAATNCAGTGTTCGCAGATACTTAGGCCAGTGGTAGTTTGACATTGGACCCAATTGAACAAATAAAGATAAGCAGATAAATACTCTAAGCAATTGTAAAATTACTCCACGTTTTCAATCAGAACTCATTAACGTCATGATTTAAAGATTACATTTGGGCGACGTTTGCGATAATTCCTGAAGATAATGTTTCGACATTAAGGTCCTACGATAAAATATAGCCAACTTTCGAATGCGTAAAAAAATTATTTTTTTAAATCCGA
This sequence comes from Clitarchus hookeri, assembly GCA_002778355.1. Lineage (NCBI taxonomy): Eukaryota > Metazoa > Arthropoda > Insecta > Phasmatodea > Phasmatidae > Clitarchus > Clitarchus hookeri. The sequence continues at coordinate 20,071 of NQII01011265.1, forward strand.
AAATTAAAAATTTATGATTTTTCTCTGGTGATACTCGGTACCGGAGTTAAGAACGGCATTTTGTCAAGTTCTAAATTCGCGTNCAGTGTTCGCAGATACTTAGGCCAGTGGTAGTTTGACATTGGACCCAATTGAACAAATAAAGATAAGCAGATAAAGACTCTAAGCAATTGTAAAATTACTCCACGTTTTCAATCAAAACTCATTAACGTCATGATTTAAAGATTACATTTGGGCGACGTTTGCGGTAATTCCTGAAGATAATGTTTCGACATTAAGGTCCTACGATAAAATATAGCCAACTTTCGAATGCGTAAAAAAATTATTTTTTTAAATCCGAAAATTTAAAATTTATGATTTTTCTCTGGTGATACTCGGTACCGGAGTTAAGAACGGCATTTTGTCAAGTTCTAAATTCGCGTATTCTAAGCTTACATTAGGAGATGTGGCTTTGAAATTTAGATGTGCTAGTATTTGGAGAAATTACATTAAAAAGACCTTTTTAAGTAATTATGCGCCTTTTATCCAAGCAACATTCCTATAACAATATACCAGCATTAGGCTGAATAATTAAATGTCGTGTGCAGCCAGGACGAAGCGACATCCTCCTAATGACGGGCTTTCAAGCTGTGCCTCGTAGGCGCCCGTCATCTAAGGGCATGATGTGAAATGAAACCCTAGGATGGAGCGGCGCTGGAATGCCAGGGTGGTGTAAACGGGAATATTCCGAGAAAGCCCGCCGGCAAGTGGCATCGTCCGGCCCTATTTCCACATGAGAAAATCCGGGAGTGAACCCACCGGGGATCGAACCCGGACCGCCGTTGTGGGATGTCAGCACCCTGGCCACTACGTCACCGCTGTCCCATTGGGCTTAAAATGCCACATTTCATACAAACGAATTCCGTATCCAGGGGAGGGTAAATGCCCTCCCCCTTTTTTTTTTGTTTGCGCCCTCCTGCTAACACACATGTAGCCGTTACATATAGCTTGGCCAGAGAAGGGATTGTCTGAAGCCATCAATGATTCTCTGACTGTCCAACACAGTTCCTCCTCCACGACCGTAGATATAAAATGAGTGAACGAACTCGGTGATTACCGTTAGTTAGATATAACATACGTTCGTATTACCTTTACGTTGAATTAATACAGTATGTTCACAAAAATCACCCACAATCTCCGTCAACTGATTGCTCACGTAGATACAGATGAAAAGTACACACATCGCATTTGACCTAACTAGCTTCCTAAGGTTGGTACGCGTCTGTATATATGGAGATGAGCGACAGGTTTATTGCGAATAGCACGGGACCAAATTTTCTTAGACCTCTGAAAGTACGTGTAGTTCACCAGTAAATTAACATACATATATATAGAAAATACTGTCGGTGTATATAAGTAATAGGCTGTGAAAAAAATGGCGGTTGCCATTCAGGCATATCCAGTTGCATTGGAGGTGCAAAAGTTCTCCGCGTTTTATTATTATTATTATTATTTCGCTGTCGAACCCCTACAAGGTAGTTGTGTGTGTGTGTGCGTTGTCCCGCCGACCCCGGTGATCCGCAAATTCTGAATATAGTTTTGTTTTCGTTTTGCAGGTACCAAATTCTTTCGGTATTCCTGCTGACTCTTTTTCATCTCGATGCCGGCGTGCCAGCCTGCAAGGGTAAGGACAATCAAATTATTATTTATATTTCATTTAGTACTTCCACGTGATATAGAGCCTTAAGGAAACCCAGGCGAAGGGTTTTCAGGCCATTCCTGTAACATTAGCTCTTACGTTTTGTTACAAGACGCCAGAAGCGAGATTGTGGAAAAGTGAGATTAGATGTGTGCGTGGCAGACGTTTGGAATTATGTTCATGTATGGAAATGGGCATTATGAGCGTGTGTGTGTAACTAATAAGTGAGTAAGTGACTATATATAGTACTAAAAAAGAGGAGGACTATAATTAAAATTAATATTGACATACATTTTTCTGTCACTGATAGAAATAATAGGTGTTGATGGTAGTGATAGGCATTTTAATGATGTAAATAATAGCTGTGCGTTTAACAAATTAAATTTTGTTCTTTTATTTTTATCTTCACCTACGTATCTCACGAACTTGGATATGCCCTAGGCGACATGTAAAAGTACTATAAGGTGTCCCATGCTATGGTAATGTTTATGGTATTGCCCTCTGGTAGATCCAGGGAGTGTGCAGAATCTGACGGCTGTGGTGGACGGGTCGACACACCTCTCACTTTCATGGGAGGTACCTGCAGGACTCTCGCCCGCCTGCTTCGCTGGCTACAGGGTGTGCCTGAGGCAGGACCCGCCCACAAGACAGCAGGACGTGTGCGGTGTCACGCAGGACACGGACTGGAGCAGCGGAGATCTGCAGCACGTCCTCCCCTGCACGGGGTACCTCGCCACTGTGGTCGTCCTCGACCTGGACGGCAACTCCTCCAGCAACGCATCTGTCAACTTCCGCACAGGTGCTTCCTCCATCCTTCTCTCGACACAGGACGTGCCATGAGGATGCACACAGTAGGAAACGTTTTGTATGTGTCACAAACAATTACTTGGAATATAGTTGCCAAAAATGTCTATGAAACACTGCAAGTAAAATGTGGAATACTTACAATGCAGATATGTAGGAAACATAATAAATATAAGTAGAAAGTTTGTACGTGTGTAGGCATGTTCGTTTTCTTTACTCAGATCGACGGATCTGAACCAAATTTCAAATTTGGCAGTGTGGCCCACCAGCATCCCACTTAAAATAATGCGTAGGCTAAAATGGGCTATGGCTTTCCCATTGGTCCCAAAAATTCTGAAACCCCATACAACTATACACTTTCTCACGAATTTTGACCAAACTTGACAGGGATGTCGTTCGGTACCTGCCCAACTTATACTGTAGAGGCAAAAATGTGCCCTCCCCCCACCCAAATTGGGTCCTAAATCTCCAAAACCCTTAAAATGTAATCGTGTATCTGTTATTGCCCTCTTATACCCAGGTAACGCCTGTTATTCTGCTAGTTAGATCTCCATGATTTAAAAAACTTGAAGACTAAATTAGTATACTTTCTTGTTAAAATATGTAGTATCGTTATATATTCACACCTAAAAGTTTAGTAAAATTGACTTTAATTCACTTGTGGTTTAAACAAAATATATTTTTGGCAACTTGAGTCCCGAATATATTAACAAGAAATAGCTTCATTCCAGTACAGGTTTATCTGTTCCACAATCNTTTTTGGCAACTTGAGTCCCGAATATATTAACAAGAAATAGCTTCATTCCAGTACAGGTTTATCTGTTCCACAATCAAGTTACGCCCAACAAATGTATAGTTTCAGGAAAAATATTTAGTAGCTTTGATATGCTGTGCTATGATCCGATCTACTTTACCAACTAAAAGGTCTCTCATGCCTGTGTTATCTCAATGATCACCAATTTGTAGCTTTTATTCAACTACGAACAACACGTCATTAATAAGTTTGTGGCAGATCTTGAAAGCTCCTGTCTTCTCGCCTATATGTCACCTGTAAAACGACCTGAGCTTCCACACCACCACCACTGTACTTTAAGGTATGTGCTAATCCCAAGACGGGCGAACCTTCTGCAGGATGGCCGTCCTCACTGTAGAGCGAACTTCATCAAAGTGGGCATGGCTGATAAGGTCTGCTCCTCCATTCCCGACCAAGTATGCTCTGCTCAACCACCTGGGCTGCTGGGCCAGTTCTGCAGTACTTTTGATGTATTTGCTAACACAACGGCAGACACAATCTTAATGCTGGAACTAGGAATACAATCAGCTTGACTCTGAGGAAAGTGTTGTCGAATAGTGTTTGGCTGACCTATGCTGAAGCCATGTACCTGTACATGTGCGACCTACTATACTATTTTGGCCACTGTACAGCCCCCACAATACTATTCTATATTTACTTACACCAAGGTGGACAAAACTTGTTTCAGAGCCTGGGAATGTAATTGAACTAAGTGCAGATTCGATTTCGTCCATGAGAACACAGATAACATGTGGTATTACACTCCTGCCCATGTGTGTCTACTTAATGGTCTGAGTTGCTATACCATATCCACAATACTCTCCTTAATATGATAACATCAATGCAAGCACCATTTTGTTGCAGGACCTATCAAGATAGTGAACCTGGTCATTAAATGGACATTAGCAAAGAGATCGTAGCCGAACTGGCTGCTCCTACGATAAAGTTCAGAGATTTTAAAATCCTCTGTATATACGAGCTGGTGTCATCTGTTGACTGACAGCTCCCTTCGAAAAATACCTTGATGTTGAAACAATGTCACACCTGCTGTAGCGATCATATCGTTATGCATCCGTGATTACTTTTATGTATGAAAAGTTAAGCAGTTGGCCCTGTGCAATGCTTCAAGTTTTGGAGAATTTAGATATCGAATGGCCATCTCTATTTGTAGATATATTACCTACTCACTTGCTGACCTGCTGACAGACTCATAAAGGTAAATAAAATGGTATAGCTAGTTTGATCTACTGTTACCTCCACAATATTCTCCTATATGTGGACTCCATATTGTTGCAGGGCCTGGGAATGTAATTGCAAAGTAGACTTTGTAGAGAAGACTATCGCCTACTTCCGCAGCGTTTGTGTCCTTCTATTTGTAGGCCCTCCTCTACTCTACAATCTGAGACATTGTACCACCACCGTGTCACTTTCATGCAGTTTATAACACTAAGGTGAGCACTATCTCATTGCAGGGCCTGGGAATGTGGTTAACCTGACCTCGGAGCGGCTATCGTCTAAGAGAGTACGGCTGGCGTGGACTGCTCCTGCGTCGGGATTCACGTGCGCCGTGCTCTACCAGCTGAGATACTGCGTCACCTCGTCCTACTGGCAGCAGGACTGCAACCACACAACACTCAGCCTCCCTGTCAACACCACCCAGATGTCGCTGCTAGTGGAGCCCTGCAGGTACAACCACGTCTCCGTGACCACCATCGGCGACGAGGGCAACTCCTCTGCAGAGGTGCTCGTCATCAGTCCTCGTGTCAACAGTGAGTATCTCCCAATCACAAGGAGCCTCTGGACAGTAGTCAAGGTTCCACACCTCAGTTTCAACACAATAATAATACACAAACGACAGCTTGGAGTTGTGAGGGAGTGAAGAGATTTGGGCGGCTCTTAACAGCGAGGTCTTGAGAGCCGATTGAAGTTGTGAATTCGGCAGTTTTGCTGTGCAAGGTATTTGCTACACGTGAAAGCTCCAAATGTTTAGGTTCTTACTTTATAACAATATAAGACGAAATCATTATGCCATCACAGAAAGAGTAATGCTGCGAGAGCGCGCTTCATGTTGGTTTGATCCTGCGGATCATAACAACATACATACTGCGAATAATACCATGTTGATGTTGCATTTTTTACTCATGTTGGCGCGAGTAATCAGCTCCCTCCGCCAGGCCACATTGTCACACATCATCCTGTACATACTGACTTCCAGTTTTCATAAAATTTATTGAAATAATTTCCTTGAATGTTGCGTGACGTCACTCGGGCGTCATTATCACGGCCATTTTGTCTTTCAAACCATTGAATTACTCAAATTCCTTCAAACATTTTCGTTTAGAACATTTTCTATATTTTCTTGAATCTAATTTTTCAACTAGCATAGCGAATTATTAAAACAGTATACATATAAAGTGCAGTGCCTTAATACAATAATTTATGAGCATTTAAGATTAAAAAACATCTGCATATAGGGTATTTATTTCATGCAAAGTAAATATATCAGCTTAGAAAAAATATAGTTTGTTTTAATTTTGATGCATTATTTCCGTGTAATGTATAATTTGTAGAAGTTAAAAAAAATTACTGAACTTAGTTATAATATTTTAAGTGAAATATTTGTAAAAATATTTTAAGACGCTACAACAATATTGATTGAATACAGCTGCATGTGTGAAAAGCATTTCAAAATTTTAATTGAATTCAATCAATTGATGTACATGCGAAAACTTTCTCTATTCAATACGTTTAATTCAGATGGTTGAATTTGATAAAATATTTGATCGTGAGGAATGTCCTTAACGACGGGAGTTAAAGGAGAGTGCGTGCGTGTTTGTGCAGACCCGCAGCCGCCGACGAAGCTGGAGGTCGACGTGGTCAACTCGACGACGTTCACGCTGAGCTGGGAGGACTCGCAGGACGACAGCACGGAGTGCAGGCTCGGCTACAGGATCTGCGTGAGCGCCGCAGGACACGAGGACTACGACTGCGTGTTCGAGCCGCGACACCTGATCTACCCCGACACCGGCAGCACGTGGACCAACAGCCACTCGCCCACGACGGCTTGCACCGTCTACACCGCCTCCGTGTCCACGGTGTACGACAGCCTCGACCTGCACGGCGCTGCGTCGGACGCCGCCTCCATCACCTTCCACACCGGTGAGAGACACGCGCTGGTGATACACGTCTCCACGTGGATACCTCTTTAAGGAGATTGAACAAGTCCGGCGGGGTCGCGAGAGCCCGCGAGTGTGGAGCAGCGCCGGAATTCAAGGTCGGGGAGAAAGGGAGATCGCTGAGAAAACCCGCCCGACCAGTGGCATCGTCCGCCACGATTCTCACGTGCGAGAATCCGGCAGCGGCCCCGCCGGGAACAGAAGTCGGTTCGCCTAGGTGGGAGGCGAGTAGCCTAGCCATTACACCACCGCGGCCCCTGAGAGGTAGGAAAGCGGTCTCTGCGCGCCCCGAAAATCTAGATTTATTTGTGTAAAACACGTGGCCGAGACCTTGGCACAGACACACACCTATGTTTATAATTGTAATACACGTCCACATACTCATTATTAGGAACAACTCAAGATATATATTTGACAACACAATTATAAGGGAGACTTAAATGATTTTGACTACCGAGTTGAGCACTCAGTAAAAATTTCATTATTACAAAAATTACATAATTACAAATTACAGACTCGGGCCTATTCCTTTCCTCATTTCCGAGTGTCTAGTGTTTCCCTATCAAGGCATTGTCGCTGTTTGTGTTTGATGTAATTGGAGAAAACATTGAAGATGGAACACTGAGTGTATGGATAATGTGTAACTGAACAAAGATCTGTAAACACCACAGCACCTGCCTGGTCGCAGTAATCGAACTATTTCATGGAAATAATCACGGCTTCCACTTAATCTCCATGATAATGTAGCAAAAATAAGATTTTAAAGATGGATTACTAATCCGCATGTCACACACACACACATACACATTGTACCGTCACTCAGGGTTCAGTCTCAAATAATTTCTTTAGTGTTTATAATTAACTAGTGCTTCACGCCCAACTTCAAAGATGTGTGCCGCCTTTACGTTTCGCTTTAGACCATATGTCGTATAACGTTTTCGCCTTCTCTTCTCGTGATTAACCTGCTGCTGAAGTTTTTCGGTTTAATTTAGACACACCGTGTGGAAGTATATATATCATATAATCAGAATGAATGGAATATTCAGGGTTATTTAAGCACTTTCGAAGCATTTCAAAGATGTCACCGCCCTTACATGCGTGTATATTTACAGGCACACTGGCAAGCGCCCAGTCAAGTCGATAACGACGTATGTTAAGTAGTTCCATGTGTTAACTTTGAATTTAAAATGTTAGGTAGGTAAACATTTGTGAATGTTGAAATTATTTATTTTGCTTTCTGTTACGTAATGGAAGTAAGAGTAAGAATTGGCAAATTTGTAAAAAAATGTTTCCGAATAATTTTTACAGTTTCCCTTCACTAACACTTGAATAAAGGTATTACACCCACGGCATGACATGTATGGCAATAAAATACTGCAAGATCCATAGAAATAAAGTAAGTACATGAATTAAAGCGGCGTTCACAGGATACTCCTTGGGGGTTTGGTTCTGGGGGGGTTGGTGGTAAGAAAAGGCCCTCCTTCGGCCGGGAAACATCGTACTTCTAAACACTTCAGCTGAAGTCCACATTCGTGATTGGATAATAGTAATTTATACGCGTTTTAGACGTCTGCTCACGAATAAAAATTTCCCGGTGCTGGCATAACATAGCCTTCTTGCTATAGTTAATATGTTACATATGGTGGAAGGATACACATCGTGCACACAAGTAGAGGTTAAGGGTTCCGCCTGCCTGGTGCTTGAACTGCGTTGTACAGTGTTCGGAATCCTATTTTTTTGACGGAACTATTAAACGTGCCCCCACTATGTTTACCTAAGAAAAGACATCATACCCAAGATGAGGCCGGAGTGGTATTTTAAAGTTGCTACGCTTGTTGTAAATATTTTTTGGAGCCCTCCGGTATAGTTAAAAACGGCTTTTTCAGAATGTCGTATCTTAAAACATACTAGTCGGACACGAGTCAAACTACGATAGGAGCCTGTACTGAACTTTGCCACATACTTTTCATCAATAAAATGTTAGAGTGACCGCCGAACGTGTCATAGGTACACGCAGCACTACGAGAACACTTCACGCCAGTCCAGAGCTCTGCACGTAGCGGCGATGGCGTTCTTGTAGCGCGTGCCAGTGTCGCCCTTATCGCTCCCGTGCTTCCCGGCCAAAAAAGGAGAAACTCGAAGCAGGCAGGCGGACCCCTTAAGAAGGCTTTCAAAAGTGCTCCGTTTACCGCGAACGTCATGTAATTATGGAAACTTGTCTTCGTATTGCTCGTGCGTTCAGCTCCTGAGAACGTGGCGAACCTGGAGGTGATGCACACCAACCAGACCGCCATCAGCCTGGAGTGGAGCGAATCACAGTCGGTGTCTGAGTGCGCTGACCACTACACCTTGTCGTGGTGCAACGTGCCCTACCCGTGGTACGACCAGTGCAAGCCGGAGACCCACAACTTGACGACGAGTGAGAAGTCCTTCAACATCACCGGACTGTCCTCTTGCTCCTACTACTGGGTCATGGTCTCCACTGTCGGCGAGGACGGACTCGCATCTGAAACGAAACAGCTGATCATCACTCCTCCGGTCGGTACGTATCCTGCCGTCGTTTTCATTACTTCGCTTAGTTTAGGTAAAATGGAAACCTCGTTAACACAAATATCCAACAATACGAATTTCAAGAGCAAGTAAGTAAGGAAATTAGTACGTAACATCTGCATGTGATACATTTTCTAGAGTATTTTTGAAAGAGATCAAAGCAGAACTTTGGCTACATTTAATCTATAATGATATACAACCCTTCCTTATCCCGAAATATTCACAAACCTAAGAGAGTATACTTCATTCAATTATGAATTTCTTTGTGCTGTGTAAATATTACATAGTTAACATAATTCATTTGGACTGCCAAGGGTGCACGCCTGGCTGCGACGAATTGACTGGGGCTGATAACATTTGTGGAGTTCATCATTGTATAATTATTTCATAGAATTATGTATACTTAGTTATATATATTAATAAAATTATTTAGAGGAATCTTCCACTGTAAAAATACTTTCAAGGGGATGAAAAAAAAAGTTACTTTTACCTGAATGAAGAATATGCAATTATGACTTTTGATGGGGCCAAAAAAAATTTTAACTAAGAGAAATAGCCGTAAACTGAAAGACCTTTGTGCGCCGATCGGTACATGGGTGGGTAACATCAAGGTGTCTTCCAGCATGCGGGGTTTCATCAGCCGTCATCTTGAGTCCAACCTCAAGGGATCTGTCAGAGCGGAGAACTCTGATGGGGCCTCTTGATCATCTGTGTTCCTAATTAAGTGTCCAAGGCACTTGTTAGTTTTAAACCGGAGTGCACATTGCCACGTCCAGTGGGATTTTGTCACATTGAAATTCAGGCAGGGAGAACCAACGGCTCGAGCGCTCATTAGTTGATATCTCTAAATAATTGATACGCAGCAACGCGTAACTTCCGTGAAAATAATTACACACAGGGCAGATAAAAACATTATGCCTGCACATATTCACTCTTCCTTTGGTTGTTGGCCGCGTGCCATTGTGAGAAGACTCTAACTGTACCTTATTGGGCCAATAAGAATTATGTTACTCCGGTATTGAACGTCTGTGATTCCCGGATAGACTTTTAAGAGTATGAGAATTTAAATCATCAAATCGCAAATGTGGATCTAAGATAAATTGCTTTAACGTACAACCAGACAGGAGCAATTTTTGAGATATGCCGTGCCAAAACCACTCTATGTAAGACAACGCGACGTTCTCCTGTTTCATTGCAACTCAGAAAGTTCGTCAGCTCCCATTATGCACGTCCTTGATTCGACAGCGAGCAGCTACCCCTTCCCAAGAACAATTTCATCAAATCGTGAAAAANTCCCATTATGCACGTCCTTGATTCGACAGCGAGCAGCTACCCCTTCCCAAGAACAATTTCATCAAATCGTGAAAAACACCCGATTTTCGTGGTTCCTGTCTGCTTGTAATTCAAACCAATCATTTTGCATCATTGAGGGTTGATATGAGAACCCCGCATAGATAGAAACATTCCAAGGTGGTGCGGAATGGGAAGAGGTTCTTGATAATATGATTGTCTTTGACTTCGTAATGCTTCCCAGAGAAGCCGTAGGGCCAATAAAAGACTGCAGGATCCATATAAATAAAGTCAGTGCATGCAATAAAGCAGTGTTCGTGGGATGCCCCTTCGGGTTTGGTTCCGGGAGGTTTAGTGGCGAGGCAAGCTCGGATTCGGCGAGGAAATATCCTATTGATAAACACTTTAGCTCATGTCCACTTTCGTGATTGGATAATTTTAATTGCTACGCGTCTTGTGAGTCTGCTCGGGAATAAAAAACGTCCAGTAGTGGAATTA
>NQII01011267.1:0-28496 GCA_002778355.1 Clitarchus hookeri
AAAAATACAATTTAACCAAAAATTGACATAACTTTACGTTAAACAAAGTATAAGTCTGTCAAACATGACATTAAAAAATAAACAAATGAATATATACATGAAGAATATAACGTCATATAGAGTAAAGCGTAATTTTTCAAACGATCGATTAAATAAATAAGAATATAGAGCTAAAGTAATATAATGAATAAAGAGGAAGGTAATAGTCTGCGGCATTCGGCCGCGTACTAACGAATGGACGGCGGCCACTTTGAACATCTAATTCAAATTCCGCCTGTCTGACTAAGTGTTGTGGACTCCCTAATGTTCACCTCTAGTTCGTCTCTTATGCTTGTACTGTAGAGAGGTGTGTATTGAAGTGTGATGTCAGTACATTACGCATAACATGTCAAACTTTACAATGCACTGAGAAAATAAATGTGGTTGTAGGAACCATACAGACTGCTAAAATACTGACAGACATCTGATGCCTTGCATGTACTCTCTAAACATTGTTAACATATACAGGTTGATTCTAAAATCACGGGACAAACATTGAGGGGTGGTATAGCTCACTAAAACAAACAATTATTGTACAGGGATATATGGGCGGAAGTGACGCGTTGAGGCACAAACACAAAAACGTAACACATTAACGGAAACATAAATTGATCATTAGCAGCATACTTAACGAGTGATTCCGTACAGAAGATGTTTAAACAGTTGCTGGAAATGCATCCACCAACAGTCACGCATGCTTGGCGACCTCTACATATGGCGTGATTGGCTGACAATGTTGGCGTGCGTGAAATACCCGGCGTATTTGAATCTGTTCGCCAATCACTCACCGACGCTACCAAGCTTGCATTACTGTCGGTGGTAGCAATTTTGAGCAGTTATTATAAAAATTGCTGTTAAAAGGCATTTTAGCGGCGACGTTGTAAATAAACAATGTGTTGCATTTAATGTGTTATTTTTGTGTTTGTGCCTCAACTCGTCACTCCCGCACATATATTCCTATACAATAATTGTTTGTTTTAGTGAGCTCTACCACCCCTCAATGTTTGTCTCATGATTTTAGAATCTCTCTGTATAATCACATAGATAGTCATACCAACAGGATGGTTTGCTATGTTCCTGCCAGTGACTGGATTTGTTTTTACTGTGCATATGGTTGCTACAGCAGAGTGCTGCGTTCCTACTAAAAAAACAGACAATAACTCCAACAAAACAACTTCAACAAATATTTGGATGTTTCCCAGAGCAATCGGAACTGTAATAACCTAACAGAATATTCTGTTGCTGCTATCCTCAAACCCGATTCTGCAGCAGCAACAATAGATTATGTTGGATTATTGCAATTGTGATTGTTGTAGAAGCAAATAATCAAAATGTTGTTGAAGTGTTTCTATTGGAGATGCTATCTAAGTAACACAATGCTCTGCTGTAGCAACCATATGTACACTACCAAATACAATCGCAGAAAGGTGTACAACAAACAGTTCTGTTGGTATTACTATATACATAAACAATATTTATATGCTACCTACAACGCATCAGATAGCTTCCCCTACTTAATCAGTTTAAATAGTTCCTATAACGAAATTTTTTTCTCAGTATACATGATTTACTGTCTTTATCACAGTTTTGCTGTATATATGAGACCAAACGGTTAGTCTTAATAAAATTAATTACCCGTATATTTTCTTCTGAGTTTTCACTTTTCTACGCAACCCCGGTGTCAGGATCTGCCATATTCTGCAGAGTGTATTCTCACTAGAAAACAAATATTAGGCGTTTTCTTGCAGGCTACTTATTGACGCATTCACACCGGTATTTTGTTATAATGAGTAATCCATCAGCTAGAGTAACTCAAAAGTAGGCCTCTGCGTGCTTGAGGTCTAGCTTGTCCCGAAAAGAATTTGCAAAATTTTCGCATCCCTGCGTGTAACATAGCTGATTTATGTGTACTGTTTTCTACAATGCCCTGATTTAATAATAAAAAACAGGGGCAAATAGAGGTATTTTCCAAGATCATCTCTCCCATGGTCTTTGTTTTGTCTGTAATTGCACCCTCGCTGGTCATATATTATAAACCATAAAACATATTAAAATTACATTTCCAATGTTATTTACGTGTATGTGAATTTAGAAGTAACACTCTGAATGTACTTTCTAGATGTATTCACAACTAACCAGTTATTTATATAATCAAGTATTTTTCCTCCTGATGGTATATTTTGTACTCCTTGTACACATTGCCTTGTAAATTTATTTATGATATGCTCTTATTCGTGAAAACTCAGTGGTAAGAAAATAAAAACATTTACAAAAATAAAATAATATGCTACAAATAGAGTGCATTAAATTATTCCAAGACCTACGTTCAATTTATATGTGTACGTCACGATTGTTTAAAGAAAACGATATGAGCAACACAGACTGAATTATTTTATTTTGTTGACATTTCGCGATGTGTTACTTTATATTTTATACCTACTGGCTTTCAATTATTTCCTAGGTGTACTTGGCTTCCAATTATTTCCTAGGTGTACTTCCTTTCAATTATTTCCCAAGTGTACTGGCTTTCAATTATTTCCTAGGTGTACTGGCTTTCAATTATTTCCTAGGTGTTTTCATATTTAGCACAGCTGAATTCACAATGTAGCTTTAATTACTGGCTCTTGAATATAAACCTATTCCTGTGGTTGCACCTATAAGACACATGAGCCTCATGTTTTAAGTCAACATTGTGTTGTTCTTACATTCGCTGCAATAGAAAGGATAAAAATTTACTGCGGAAGATTCACTCGGTAAGGAAGGAAAATCCTCTATTTCGCGATAGCAACGGACTACTTTTTTTTATATAGAACTGATAAACTGCAATATAAACGTATCAAATGAGTTGTTTTTTTGTGCCCGTCACTAAAGAAAACACAGTAAAAATTAAATACGGAATTATTTGTCGGACGAAAACATTAGGGGTAAATCACGATTTGAATTTCCACGGTATAATTAGACCACAAAATTCAAGCCGCACGAACCCAGATTATAGGCAATTGTATTCATTGTCACAAGCAACGCAGTGGTAATTTAGATAACAACGTTTGCTCTTTGGAGCATAATGTTTTAGCAGTTCTTCCTCTGGTAGCAAAATACTGTTAAAAAAACTGGCTAAATAAAGCATTAAAAAAGTATTTAACTTTATGTGTTCGGTCTTTGTACTGCAGGGATTTATTTACAACTGAATGCTTTTACGCCATTCAAAAATTTCGTCTTCCATATTTGGGACATGATGTTGGTCTCTTTCTGTATGAAATTTCAAACTTCCGGAGACTATTCAATTTATTGTTTCAGGTGACATAATCTTAAGCTGACACGTTAGTTGGTTTCAAACCCATTTAATTGTAGTATTTCTTGAAGGATTATAATTACGGATACCCGATTTTCGCGAAAAGATTTTAGCACTAATTTGTATGTCAAAACACTTCAACCCACTTCCATTATTTCGACTGGATGACTTACGTGTTACGCGGCTTATGGGTCCGTCCTTGAATAAGAGATGTTTGAAATAGGAGTAATTTAATTGTGAATGGCCAGTCAAGAAAGACATGTCTTCTCACAAAGCCACGCGTCCAATAAGACATGGAAAACTGCTAGGAGGCCCGCAGGGTGTTGAAATATAGCATGCACTAAACTCTTTTCGTTCACAGAACACCACCTTCTGATACACTAATTGTATGACTTTATAATATTTCAAGTTTTTATTTTACAACTAATATACTGTATATTCAGTTTTTGAACTTACACAAGCAGAAATATTTAATACTTGAAATTAAAACAAAGTGTAGTAGGTCGCGATAGCTGGACAAAGCAGAATAAAGAAATACAGTTTAAATTAAAACAAAATAAATTCAAACTTTATAAAAATATAAAATTAGAAAATTCCAGAACAACAAAAAAATATAGTAAATATAATCCAACCCAGAGAATAGTAGGTTGATCTTGTTCGTATTATTTCAGATTCACCTGTTAAAAACAACTATTTTCTTTCCCTAGTAAGATATAATTCATTTTGGTTTAAAATTTCATGAATAATTTTAAAAATAGCAACTAACTTAAATTTATACAATACATTTTACCATAAATTATAGGCCTAATGTAGGTCACAAAAAATCTTAAAAACATTGGTATAACTTTTATAAGTTTCTGTAATTTCCATATCCTTAAAGTTAAATCACTATCCGGCCATTATTAAAACATTGTAATTTTTAAGTGCATATCATATTTTGTAGTGTCAAACGGAACTGCTACAACGATAATTTTGTGACTAAACTGCACGTGATCGTTTCACAGTTGCTGCCCTGTTCCACTTGATACTTTTTGCCTTACCTGCTGCTATGTCTACCTAGACGAGATCGTCGATTTTCGAACTGGTGCGTTAGAAGGACGTTCAAATACAAACCAGTTTGAGAAAATGTGATGTCACCAGTCTTCAATGGTTATTGTATAACGTACTGGAAGTCAATCCCCAAAATATGATTCCAAATGGTTTCCCTACCTGAATTCATAGGTTTACATCGTGAGGATGTGAATTGCCGAATATTGTTGTGTTGGAATTATAAATGCGACGTGTTTACTTTTTGTAGCTCGAAATAAGAACTCGATGCAACACACGGCAGTGCACGTCAATGAAAATACTCCACAGACTAGCGATTTTTCACATATGGGAAACAGTGATTGAAAGCGGTAACTAGGAATACAGAAGTGTGACAACCATGTGTACCTCCGAAATACAAACAGGCGCTCTCAGATAAACAGCCTTAACGACAAGCAGTATGGTGGAATGTCGTTATACCATGAACGCCTGGATATACTTGCCAGGCGGCATACCAACTGACGGAAGGAAAGAGTGAAGTATCGCGGGGAAAGTGGACAGATTGCTAGCTTCCTACGTACTGTGCACACATGCGACATCTTCGTTCTTTATTTGCTATCTCCTGTGTACGAAGATGTTTGAGTTATTGAGAGTTGTGGTTCTCTGATACTGAAAGTTTGTGATTCGTGTTCGAAAGTCTAAGCGGAGTAAAAAACATTTTTGCTCAAGCATAAAGGGCATGAAACGTTACAGAGTGGGAAAATACGATGTCGTTTAAGAATTTCACGATATCAAGTTGCATCTACCAATGGATAGAGGGGAATAAAATATTCGCGGATTTATTTCTGACCAAGGAAGAATTAAAAAAAAACTCTTACGTTTATAATATGTTTGCAATTGGTCCGCCAGTTATTTGGTTAATCCTGGAGAAACACGTGGAAACAATGCACAAGCATGAAAATACAATTCCAGTTATCACTTGCTGTGATAGCAACCAACCAGTGAGCTATCGACAGCTGCATGATTCTACAGAAGACAGTGAAATGTAGCCTAGAGGTCACTTAACTGGCAAACGTTTCAGATCTTTAATAATGGGTAATACTGTGCATTATGAAAAAGCCAGTTAAATATCGTGCTTTTTTCCAGAATATCACGCAAGTCAATATACGATTAAGCATGCTTCCATAGAGTGGTCATGGATAATTGGGCACTTTTGAAAACCCTACCTTGGATCTACTTTTCTCCTCTTTTGTATCCTTTCGCCTTGTTCTTATGCGTATAAAACAAAAAACTCTGACATTAATAACTATAAACTTCACTTACACTTTCAATACAGCTCCAAATCTTATAACTTAATTTGAAGCATTTATGCCAGAGTGAACTGCATCATTATATGCAATAACAGGGTGTGATATCTTTCACAGGTTGATTTCAAAACTGCTAACATTAGCATGAATATCCTTTATCTGAGAAAAACGCAAAGACATCTATAGTACATTCACGGCTACTTACAACTTTTCAGAAGCCCTGCTAAAGTTCTAGTTCCAGGATATTCCTGCACCTAATGCAAACAAAGCTTAAAGAGTATAGCAAATTACATCAAAGGGACAGCCTACTGCGTTCGTGCGCACTCAATGTAATAACATTTTGCACAATAACTATTTATTACTAGATATCACGAATACACATATTTTCACACTGTTTTTATTAACATTAATTATAAGTGAAATATTAGAATTTATAAATGAAACATAAATAAAAGTTTACTTTAACCAAAATTAAAGTACTTTCATGTTAAATATTGTAACAAGACGCCTGATGGGCGTATCTGAGTTCGTGAAGGATGGAGGTCTTAATAAAAATGAAAGAACTAAATTTGATTTCTTATTTATTCAAACAGCTAATATTTCAGCATTAATTTATCTATCTCCACTATTACTCATTATATTTCATAATGGACGAAATATTTTATGTCTATTTTAACTCTGATTAACGTACTTCTTAACGCCTCTGCTTGGTTATAGTCAATTAACTCATACTCTTCATTAACACACTCTCAGACTGTGTGTTGCCATCATTTGTAATGTATTTCACTCACGCACCCAATCCAATAATCCACCTTGCCAACCGAACTCTTCACTGCTTGATACTCGCAGTCGCAGATTTCCCTTCCGCTGGTCACTTCCCTCGCCGCTCGTCGCCTATCGCCGAAACTCAACCACTCACCCATTTTACAACAAAAACAACTCGGAAGCCCATCGCAATATTTATATTCTGCTGGCCTTGACCTGGAAAGTTCGACGCACCCCCAAGTCACGCTTAGAGAAACAAGGGGCCGGAAATCACTGGAAAATTCTTCAGATAAATGCAGAAACTCAACACAGCCAGGGTCAGCAGAGTGCGCCGCGAAAGGGATTATTATCGTCGCCTCGCTTTTCGTAACGAATACGCGGTTCGCTCACCTGTCATTCGAAACATTCCGATGACCTGCCGCCGCCGCTATCATATAACTGCTCTTTCCTTCACTTCGACTCGCTCGCGTGGGATGCGAAGCAGCGAGCGCGTAACATGATATGTATAGGAAACAACCAAGCACGTCATAAATGGTATGGCTTTTCATAGGTTTGATTAACACAGAGCGGAGAAACCACGAATAGATAATACATTTCGTGACGTTACCTATTATGCACTTATGTTATGCCGTATATATACGACTGAATTACAGATAGTCGAAAGTGTTGATAAACGTTTAACATATTCAAAGTTTTAACACGACATTTTCACACTTCGTTCTGGGCGAGTTTTTGGTGTACTTCGCAGCACACACTGAAGTGCCCCACGAATGCCTCAGTGGTTCATTGCACCATCACACTGGTGAGTCCCATGCTTGGAAATTATACGGTCAGGGGATTCTAATTTGGAGCGAGTGGCGGGCACCGCCGTGCTGCAGGAATTCCACTTGTGGTACTCCCATCTTCGTCGCATCTTTGCTCCATCGGACTGCGCTCATTTTCCTGCTTCGGCCTTCGCGGCCAGTCACAGCCTCCTCTAATCTAATGCGTGATGACTCTGCCCCAGGTGTAGACAGCTTGCAAAAAAAATACGGACGTGAATACACGAATGTGCTGTGCAAGACAAACAACACACACCGGGAAAATACCTGCGGAAACATGGCTGGGCTACATATATCTAAAAACAAAAGAAAACTTTCCTCTCATTGACCACGGTGTTGACCTTAATGATGCTTGATTATGAATAATATAACATGTATATGCAAGTAGGTAAATTAATTTATTCTTAAATTAAATTATTTTCATGTTATATACCGACCATAAAATATTATATATATAAATTTGGACTTTTTTGAAATGTCGCCTATTTTAAAATCGTTAAACAATTTTATCAGATATCACACGTCACCTAAAAATTCGAAAGATATTTATACTAATCATTACGAAAAAAAAAATGTTCCTTATGCAGCAAACATAGGTATCTTGGCAGTCATTTGTAAACTCTAGCCTCATAAATAGATTAATTAACTGCCACCCTCAGTGCGTAGCCAGTTTTTAGCTCCTTAAAAAGTTGGCTCGAATAGCTCCTTGTTTTATTTCAGGTTTTTTTTAATTGACTCTGAATCGGCCATGTCTAACGAACTGAGAATCAAATGCAAGAGTAACGGAAACCTACTTGAAGTCTTGATAGTCCTCAAATATAAATTCTGCGTAATTTCCGGTTCATAAACATAACGAGGAAAAGTTTGGCAGTGTCTATTTTAACGATGACACATTTTTTTTAAATTTTAAGTGATATAGGAATGCCAGGCTCGACTACGAAATTTTGCAACACCGTGCAGATCGTCTCCCAATTGTTCTTTCTCCCAGTAGCTCGCACGAGCGTGATGAGGTGGGCAAAGTCAAACGAAGCACAAAGTGCCGCAGACAACCCAGCGGGCATTCACACGAACCCTGCAACTCATTCAAGAGGTATGGGTCTGGCGTTGGATAGGTTCGTTTGGTAGCGCTGGGTGCTTCATGGGGCTCTTGGGCACCCAGTTCCCTGTCCAAGCGCTGCAAGGGGAAATTCAGCCTCTAGTCGAGTGCCCATGACATTCTCTATCATGTCATCAATAGCGGCGATGTC
Source organism: Clitarchus hookeri (assembly GCA_002778355.1). Taxonomy (NCBI): domain Eukaryota; kingdom Metazoa; phylum Arthropoda; class Insecta; order Phasmatodea; family Phasmatidae; genus Clitarchus; species Clitarchus hookeri. The sequence goes on from NQII01011267.1 coordinate 8,498, forward strand.
CGGAGGCGGCGTGAAGGGCGGAATAATACACAAATTCATTCCAGGACAACGTAAGCTCAAACACGTGTACATTTGAGTTACTCCAAAACTCACAGTTTGTTAGACACTTACTGTATGGCCATGATTTATAGGTTGTTCACAGGAAAGTAAGCACTTTTTTTGTGCACGTTGTGTATTCCTCCGCCTTATGTAAAATTAACGTTTCCGTGGTCCTCGTACTTTATTCATGCATCGGTCAAGTAAAATTGTGAAATTATTATAAAAGTAATTATTTTACAAATTTACTCATCTTTACACTTAAATGCATCCTAACACTTTTTATTATACGTCATGACAGGGAACTAATTTCTCTCTATCGTTAACAACTTAACTTGGCGTACGCCAATCAGTGCTCCGGTTAAAAATGTATGCAGGTTGGAGCAGTGACATTTTCAATGGATGATTTCACAAGAGCTCNTAACTTGGCGTACGCCAATCAGTGCTCCGGTTAAAAATGTATGCAGGTAGGAGCAGTGACATTTTCAATGGATGATTTCACAAGAGCTCACTTACCATTTAATGATATACATGCCAGGAAGAAAAGATGGATTGTCGTGTTACACGGCTCGTCACTGGGGGTAAGAAAAGGAATAAAGAGCTGTTGTTTATAGTCGGACAGACAGTGGAAAGTTTCTCTGACCCTAGTAATGACCAAAGTAATGGACACACCACTTAAAAATCCACACGTGGAATAGAAACCTAAATAGCAACGTGGGATGATCGGTAGGCCAGATCAGAGGCTGTATCCACTAACTAATACAATGAGATTAAATTTGTTCTGTTGATGCTTGAAACTCTGTACGCTGAGAAGACACTGAAGAGAAAACTCGCCTCGACACGGCTCCATCTACGTTCGGGCAAGAGAGCAGAGCTAGGAGCGTGACAAGTGCGCTGGTCGAACCTCGGGTGCGTTCGAGTGCAGACAGACTCGGAACCAGGTGATCGCCGAGCACCCGACGCACACGACGTCTGCTGCGAGTCGGGAATTTGACGCCTGGCCTGTTGCTGCGTAAGCTGCGTGCGTTCCGCTTCCAAAGAGCGCATCTCAGTCCTTGGCCGAACGGGGGGCGGAAAGAAAGCACAGACACACACGAGCAACGTAAACTTCCGTCCCGATAATCGCACACGTAAAGGCTGTTCACGGTAAACTGAGCACTGTTGCCAGCCCTGCTTAAGATCTACTTGTACAATCATCGTATAGTCTTCCGCTATTAGTAAGATTACCATCGCCAACATCCTGGTCGCTTTATTGATGCGCCGGCCAACTGAAACTGGGATGTTATCAGGGAAGTATATGTTTTACAAATTTGCTAATTCTTACACTTACGTGTGTTGGGGAAAAAACGAAAGCGAAAATAAATTATCTCGATAGTAACACCGGTTTACCAAACAATTTATTTTTAACGTCAAGATATGGAACTACTTCCCCTGCGTTGTTACCAACTTTACTGGGCACCTGCCAGTCGGCATGCTCGTTAAAATACGCGCCGGTATGGACAGTGATATTTTTCAAAGGTTGATTTAAAAAGTGCTCAGTTAATCGTAAACAGCCTGCATAAGAGAACAAATCCACACAATTTTTAGATACAGGACTACTTCGTTTACAAAAATTGTTATGAAACGACAAAACTATGCTATCGCTACAGCATTCTGTCAATATTATGGTTATGAGTTTTTTTTGGACCCAGTGTGTACACGATAGTGCGTGTATCGTATACGAAGGTAATACTTGGCCTGTGATGTGCACTGCAAGGGTCATGGTCCAATAATATTCCCTGTATGTAACAGATTTGCAAAGCGTGCTATTGTTCTGGATCATCACTCGTTCGTATCACACTGTCGCCGAACGCAAACTCTACAGATCATAGTTTTCGATACTACGTGAGTTCAAGTAAAACAAAAGATAAAAAAGTTTGTTTGCAACTTCTTAAACTCTGAATTAAAAAGGGTCCGAAAACGTTAGGAATATTTACATAATACAGGGTCGTGTCCGTTTAGGGTACATATACAATTGTGGCTGTACTATGTATATAAATCCCACATTATACTTGGAAATTGTTATGACCACTTGAACATTAATTTTTGTCACTTAAGGGGAATTCCTAGAAAACATTTTTTGACTCCTCAAGGCCAAGTCTGGCTATAAGGAAGCATTGTGACTGGCCCTCCCTATGCTGTCGTTATGACTGCTACGGTAGCTGAATTTCTTGCAAGTTAGGTCTGTAACACTAAGATATTATTACACGCGATGAAAGCCAATGGATTAAACTACAGATGCCACTTTGTATATTTTTCCTTTCCTTCTATCTGCGCAGGAGAGCGTTAAAAAGGCTGTATTTAAGGTTGCTTTCTCTTCGGATATATTTAATAGTACACTGTAAAAATTGTTTTGCACTTCTGCAAGAAAATCCTTGGAAAACCATTCGCCAAGGAAATCCTTTGTAGAACTGCAAACAGTTTCTTTTTTCTTTCAAATATGATGAACATAAATCTGATATATTACAAATGACAGACTTGTATTAAATCTTACATCATTGAGAAGTGAGCATAATTTTTTTGTCTTTAAGAAAATAAACGTGATCAATTAATAACAGAAAATAGGGAAACTATTATTTCAAAATTTAATCAATCCACGAGATAAAATATACACCTTGCCAGCACGGGGAATAGAACCCACGTCCCATGCGTTATTATATAAGTCCCTTAACCACAAAATAAACTTGACTTACGAACTTTACAATAATATTGACGTAAATATAGCAGTAAATACCTAAAAAATAATAGTAAAGTTATTCGGTTAAGAAAAACGAATTTATTTCATTCTGAAAGTTCTGTGTATACATGAAACATTAACAATCAGCAAGAGCGTCACGTGTTTTTTTTTTAATTTAAGTCGTTTCATCATAATTATTTGCGTTGTTTTTAAGTATTTTACGTTATCCAATCTTGCAAAACATATATTTTTGCACGCGACTGCACTTTACATCACCCCTAGTATTTACACAAACCGCTTTATTAGATTTTACGGCGTCGAGTGTCCACCATTTTGCTTAAGCTCGTGGATACGGCTCAGTATAGTAAAACATTTCTCGAGGTTCATTACAAACACGGCTCTTGCAGTTTCACAAACGAGTTATTTTACAAGGAAAAATGTCTGTACTGTTTCAGATATTTGTACAAATACAAACAATTTCTCAGTAAATATTTGCACATTTTTTTTTTTTGCATTGGCGACTGTAAATAACAGTTGCTTTATCTTTCTTGAAAAAAAAAAAAAACCGTTTTTCACCAAGTTATTAATTTATAAACACTGATTTCACACACAATATTATAATAATGAGTGGCGTTAACAACTGTTTCTGCACGTGGTGTGGAAGAAACAGAATGCTGGACCAATTACTGTGTCCAGATGTTGCAGGAGGGAAGACGCGGAACTCCGCAGGGGCGACACGCTAACGTGTTTGAAACGATCTCCTGATTGGCGGAGATCGCAGGAAGGCGTCTCCGCTCTGCCAATTACCAGTCCGCGCCGCGCCGTTGTTCATCGGGATTGTCGACGCACAAAAGGCCCACTTTCCGCGGACTGCCTTTGAGCGACTCGCTTCGCGCGGGAAAACACAGTTTTCCCTTCGCATTAGGCGCCAGCGCTCCCCGCGGGGGAAAACACTGAAACCCGCCCCTTTATCACTCGAACCTCCCTCTTTGTAACTCCCCCCTGGCATCTCCGCAGCTTCCAGACAGCCGTCATGGGGCGGTCGTTGTTATAGGCTGTACCCCGGTAAAAATGAACTCTATTGCAAACAACCTTTTAAAAATTCACTGACCGTTAACTGTACACATGCTACCGTATTTGTTTTTGTGTTCGTGCTGGGAATTATTTTGGAAACCAGTTGCCGCAGATATTTTTGTAGAACCGTAATTGAATAAGAGTCGATATCACAAACCTTACGCTCTAAATCCAGATCAGTGATACCAATATGGGAAAAAATCTTTCACTGAAAATCAGTTGATAAGGTACTGCTGACTGGCGAATCAAGTAAATTTATCGGGAACGAGTGATTTATAGCAGTTACGTTCTTGAAATTCGGTGGGGAATCACAAATACATTTGTGAAATTCGACCACTATTTTAATTAGTTATCTGGCTGGCACTGATTTATCAGTTGCTCAATTCTCACTGTTTCGCTGATTTGGCTCAATTCTCACTTATTCAAGTTTAGAGTGTAGGGTGTAATGTAGTAAATCCAATGTTGAATTTTAACAAGCAAGTGTTCTGAGCTACATAAACAACTTTGTCCTTTTTATAAACTAATGTGTTGCAAATATACAATGTTTCAGTTGTAGAATTATAAGAAAATATTTGGCATCTAGTTTCCAACGAATAGTTTCTAAAAAAAAGTTCAGATATTTTTACTGTGCAGGTTCCAAGTTAAGCTACCAGCGAATTAAGTTAAATGCTTTACTACTGTTGACACTGTGTTGCGAGTGTAGTGTTAAAATTCGTGGCAAATCAAGTTGGTGTTTGTTTGCTTGCGATTACGAATCGGCATATTAGTAAAACATCTGCATTCATGGAAATACCATGGCTTCTCTTGGTTGGTGCATTATTAAGTCATCAGGCACATGACAGCATAAATTTTACACATCTGGAATGAAAAAAAAACTAGGAGAAAAGCAGATCGTAAGGGCATTCCGTAGTTAAATATTATCTGTAAAACCAGTGTTTGCCACTACACGCGTATTTCAATCATTGTCTGGGAAACAATTTTTTTCCAGGAAGGACAAAAAACGTTTATCTACAGCCGCTGCCTTTTATTGTTATCCTACCACACTGGAGAGCCAAAAAAAACTGGTACACCTGCCTAATATCGTGTAGGGCCCCCGCGAGCACGCAGAAGTTCTGCAAGACGACGTGGCATAGACTCGACTAATGTCTGACGGTTTGCAGGAGGCAATTCACACCAGGAATCCTGCAGGGCAGTCCACAAATCCATAGGAGTGCGAGGTGGTGGAAATCTCTTCTGAACAGCACGTTGCAAGACATCCCAGATATGCTCAATAATGTTCATGTGTGGTGATTTAGGTGGCCAATGGAAGTGTCTAAAATCAGAAGAGTGTTCCTCCTGGAGCCACTCGGTAGCAAATCTCGACCTGTGGGGTGTCGCATTGTCCTGCTGGAATTATCCACGTCCGTCGGAATGCACAATGGACATGAATGGGTGCAGATGATTGGACAGGGTGCTTACGTATCTGTCACCTGTCAGAGTTGTATCTAGACGTATCACGGGTCCCATTTCACGCCAACTGCACACGCCCCATACTATGATAAAGCTTCCACCAGCTTAAACAGTCCCCTGTTGACATGTAGGGTCCATGGATTCATGATTGTGTCTCCATACCCGTACACGTCCATCCGCCCGATACAATTAGAAACGAGACTCGTCAGACCAGACAACGTGTTTCCAATTATCAACAGTCCAATGGCGGTGTTGGCGGGCCCAGACGAGGCGTAAAGCTTTGTGTCGTGCAGTCAACAACGGTACACGAGTGGGCCTTCGGCTCCAGAAGCCCATATTAATGATGGTCCGTTAAATAGTTCGCACGCTGGCACCTGTTGAAGCCCCAGCATTGAAATCTGCGTCAATTTGAGAAAGGGTTGCACGTCTGTCACGTTTAATGATTCTCGTCAGTCGTCGTTTGTCCCGTTCGTTCACGATCTTTTTCTGGCCACAGCGATGTCGAAGATTTGATGTTTTACCGGATTCCCAATATTCACGGTACACTCGTGTGATGGTCATACGCAAAAATCAAAATTGTATCGCTACCTCGGAGATGCTATGTCCCATCTCTCGTGCGCTGACTATAACACCACGTTAAAACTCACTTAAATCTTGATAACCTGCCATTGTGGCAGCAGTAACCAATCTAGTAACTTCGCCAGACGATTGTTGCCTTATATAGGCGCTGCCGACTGCATCGCGTTACTCTGATTGGTTCCATACCTCTGTTATTTGCATACGCATGCCTATACCAGTTTTTTTGGCTCTCCGGTGTAAGTATATTCAAAGAGAAAAAATAGTGAATATGTTTAACAACACCACTTTTAAGACTTTCCTACGCCGTTGCCATAAGAGGAAGAATAGATTTGGGTGGCTCTTAACATCGAGGTCTTGGGAACCGATGAGGGTGAAATGAGGTGAAAATGGAGCAGCGCCAAAATGCAAGGGCGGGGAAAACGGGATATCCCCGAGAAAACCCGCCGACCAGCGGCACTGTCCGGCGAGATTCCCACATGCGAAAATCCCCCAGCCGGGGATTGAACCCGTTTCGCCTAGGTGGGAGGCGAACGGTCCAACCGCTCAGCCACCGTGACCTCGTTACCACGAGAGAAAATAAATAGTTATAATGTGGCATTCCGTAGTTTAATCCATTGCCTTTCATCGCATGTGATAATATCGTACCGTTACTTACAGAACCTAATTCACGACCAATAGGCAACGGTTCGCAGCACGCAGTGGCCAATGAGACACTAGGCCATTTCCACAGCCTCGCACATCCAATCAGAGTAATTGGTATGCTCACTTCAAAGGAAATGGCGCGACATTTCGCCTCTTCGTACTTGTCTACCGCGAGACTAACTACTGTATTGTGTTTCAGTGATCTGCGCATGCGCGCAAGTTCGTCATAAATGGCCTAACGTCCCACGTCTGCCGAATCAACGGGACGGTGGTACGCAACTCCATAGACTCAGTCGAACGTACTGTACATCCAAGGGCAGCACTCGGCCACTCAACGTCAACACTTTCCCACCCAGAGCACACAGTAATGTATGTAACACGCGCTGATAGGTTTTTTTTTGGCAGGCACTGTACACCGCGGTGGCTCGGTGCCGAACACCCTTCACTTAAAAAAAATCTTCATGTAACCTTCCTAAAGTGCGATGGGAGTTTTTAACCTGTACATTGTATGGGAACAACACCACATGTCGGACTGAAAATATAGTAATGGTTAGCGTCGTCACTATACAAGGATGGGGACTTCCCAACACATTTGACTGTTTCGTGAGCGAATGTAGGAACGCTACCATGGATATATGGGAATATAGTTTGCCATTCGCACTCTCTCCTTATTGGTTTACATTGATATCGTAATTTTACGAATAATTTCTTTAGAGTGTTCCCTGCAGGTAAGTGATTCCTAAATCATGTAATATGTCTACGTTATGACTAGTTCATATCACTATTACATGCATCACAAATTTCCTTTTTTTGCATCATTTGAAACCTTAAATTAATGTAAATCTGAAAGTGTTAAGTACGGTTACGATGAAGTTTCGGACACGCGTTGGACCTCCGATGTTTTTTTTTCCGTGACATCAGTGACGAAATTACTAATGCCAGTCTCTTCACACCCATTTTAATAGTTTCAGGGGGAACCGCTTTAAACCAAATGTTTTCAGCAGTTTTTGAATCACGATGCCGTAATTCTTTTTTAAATGTAATGCATTTGGTGCGTACAAAATATTTACTTACCTGACTTTTACATTTAAATTTGACGAAGCTATATTTTCAATAATTTGATTTAAACATGATTTATTAAAAATTAATTTTTATGAAGTAACTCATGTTATCGATGTATAAGATGGGGGCTACTGGGTCAAAATGGCAAATCTCTAATAGACTTTTGTAATATTTTGTAGATTTCTTTCTTTTTTTTTTCTTCTTTTTTTTTTTGAAAATGTGGTTTAAAAGTCAAGTTCACTGGGGATCAAGGAGGTTAAGACCACAGAAAATTTAACATGGCTGAAGTCCAAGTAGAATTACAAAGCATGAAAAGTTGGATTGCCATTAATCTCATACTTAAAGCCTGGGCTAGTTTTTCTTTGCAAAGCTATGCTGCACAGACTATACATATGTTACAATAACAGAGTACTGCATGAGCTATACCATATTTACTCAAGGTAAATGTCCCCATTAAAATCGTTGCACCTCAGAATTAGAGTGGGCACTGTGTTTTTAACCTATGATAAACGTAAACAACTTCAAAAACCACTTCAAATGTGGTCTCGTCCGCCCGCCCAGCCATGTGTTACTGAATCAGCCTGAAAGTCACTTTAAATTCATCCCTGCAACAGTTTTGTGCATTGTTTCTTCGATCACCTGGGCAACACCATAACTCCTACCGTAGCGCTGTACTTGTCTGCAGAAGGTAAAAGCAGTCTCATGTTATGAGAAACCCAACTATTTTAAGTTGTATGCTTTTCTTCAAAACCTTAATCTCTTCATGTAACACTAGCACCCCTACTTTTAAACTTGTTTCTGAGAAAAAATAATGTGCATTTGGCACACGTGGAAGCACAGTAACTCTGCCTTTGTACGTCTTCTTTTCCTCGTGGAAAGTTTGCGAATCTTCGNGTGTACGTCTTCTTTTCCTCGTGGAAAGTTTGCGAATCGTCGTTTACTGTGTTGTCTATAAACATGTTACCGTAGCATCAAGGAAATTGTACGATGCTAATGACTTACTGAACACTTTAGTTACTTACTATTATAAAAGAACATTATTCCTTGGTTCATATGTTTTTATAACAATACATATAAATACTATATTTATATCTTAGGAATTGGCAAATGCACAATTTGAATTTGGGGAACACAAACTGATGTCACGTGACTATATTATATGTTTTAACTTCTCTCTCTTCAGACAATTTAAATGATGTCAAATCGTTCCTCCAGAATCTCTCCCTGGCGCTTGAACCTCATTACAGTGTAATAAAATCCACTTTTTTTAATTTAAAGGTACTACTGAACGGTCTTGCAAATATTCTGATTCACGAAAATAACACACGTTTTAGACAAGGTGGGAATGTTACTTCCAATACAACCCTCACATTATGGACATTATTTAGGAGCCAGCGAACGTAAATAAAAATGTCGTTTTTGAACTGTTGTATCTCGAAAGTATGCTAATACGATACATTCGAAAATATTACATACAATTAGACTGAACTTTACCACACACTTTCCGCTATTATATTTATGTGCTAGATGCTTTAGTTTGGTAGTAAATGCTGCACGATGTTAAGGCTGCAGAGATGCGTGTGCCATAATTAAGATTCTTTTAATTTATTACCCACCTTTGTTCACTAGTATTAATATTTACTACCTCCCCCCCCCACACTTATTCATCAAATTTACTGTCTGTCCTCCCTCTAACTGACTTACTATTACACACCTGGCATATTATTGTCCGTGCTCACTCAATGATGAGAAGGAATACTTAAAGTTTCTCACCTTTTATAAAAGTAAAAGCATAAGAGGGCAGCATACTTCTTTTATATTGTTGGCGGCATTATCACAAACAATTGTTGCTTAGAATAACGAAGGAGTGTGAAAGGTTACGTGTAATTGTAGTGCCCTCAGAAAGAAATAGAGATAAAACAATATTATTTTCCTTGAAGCTCTTTATTACTACATGTCAGTAAACAAGAATTAAAAAATAATGTTTGGGCGAGAACAATAGAAAGAGTAATAAACCAATCGTGCTCTCCCAAATATAATTTCAATTAAAATGTGTATATATTTAAAATGTATAAAATCTTCTTTATGAAAAATACTCTTATATTAATATTAAATACACCTATTTACAAAATATATTTATACAAATAATAATAAAGTTATTAAAAAAAAAAATCAACCATCTTTGCTATATATAGGGACAGTGATAATTAGCGAAAAGATTTCGAGACAAGATACAATCCAAAACACTGTATGGTCATCCAGCTTCTTTGATTGGCTAAAAAATGTTGTGGCCCGTGTTAACAGTTTGCGCACGAATCACTAAGGTTCAGTGTCGGAGTTGCCTAGTCCTGAGTGGCTTGGTCAAAGGCGGACAAGGCACCAGCAGCCAATGTAGGTATAACAACAGCTGAGGAGTGTATATAGTATTGAAGTGTACTGTGTGCTCCGAATTTTACGCGAAAAGTCACTGGCTCTAGCTATATACATAACGTGGGATGACAGAAATGAAGATTGTTGCCGGAAATGCGCGTTGTTATGATTCAGTAAAGGCGGGAAAGCCGAGCTAACTGCAGCGACGTGACGCGTCGGTGTCCAGGCCAGGCGAAGAATCCCAAACACATTAAAACAATTACAGTTTATAAATAATATCAGCGAAGCGGTAGTGGTTCTCCCCTCCCGGCGACATCGTATTCGGGACATTCGCGCCTCCAGAAACTATATAATACTCGGCAACACATTGTGCGGGGTCACTTACGTATATGTTTGCAGCTCAGCTTGTCCTCAAACGAATTCGCGAAATTTCCGGGACTCTAGTAACATGTATTGAGCTTGATGTTGTATGTGTTTTTACTATTTCTTTTGCTAGTCCGTGTTGTGTATTGCTGTTTTTCGCGGGAGTTAAAAGGGACAGCACTCACATTTCGCGCTGTTAAATTTAATTTGTATTGGTGACGATCCACCTGTTGAGAGTGTATTAAGTGTTTGTCGTGTTGCTTGCCCAGGGTTACTTAACTGTTTTATTTTTTAGCGTAACTGTATAGTGTTTTTCAGGTATGTTTTAGCATGTTCTTTTAATTGTTTTTCGAGGGGATTTGGTAGAGTCCATCAGATCACCCCCTCGTTGGTGCGCAAATCAAGTTTGTTAGATACTATTCTTCTGGAATTAATAAGTTTTTAAAGGTATTTTCATAATTTTTAAACTTTTGCCAAGGGCTTTTTAAGGGCCCTTCAAACCCCCTCCCCCCTCATTGTGTCTAAGGTTTGTTAATTTTTTTTTTTCAATTATATATGTTTTTATCAGGACAGTGGCTTTGATTGGCTCCATCCGAGCGCTCACTGTTCCTTAACAAGGTATTTTTTTTAATTATTAAATTAATTTAATTCGTTGTAATTTCTGTTCTTCAGTTATCGTGTCTCAAAATCGAAGCCATAGGAATAGCAAGAGCTTCCGTATTTTATATTTACGGAGCTCATTTACATTATTCGTCATTATGGAGTGCCTTTCCTTAAATTTACTCTAAATCTCCGTAAACATTTCCGTAAATATACAGATATTTTCAACAGTGTACTCTGAGCAGATGGAGCACGAAGGAACATATACAGGCCGGTGAGGTTCTGCGCTATCCAGAATGCCGACCAGAAGAGAGGAACTTTTCATCGTCCGACAGGTATGAACCCAACCATCAGTGTCACTTCCCACCATCCAGACGCACACAGCGACATCACTTACGACCTCAGTTTCTACCAGCGCTATTGATAGGTAATTTGCAGAAGACGTTTTTTCTTCTTCCCCTCGCCGTCTTCCATTAACGTTCGGAAAACGGTTACCATGTTTTCAGTTTTGTGGCATGGGACTGTTGGTATACGGTGATACGTTGTCTTGCTTTTTACGTATCCAGGCATTGTCTGGACAAAAATTTGATAACCGAACTCGGCCCACGGAGGTGTTCTGGTTACCACACAAATCCTGACTTCGTTATGGAATGACACACGCCTCCATAACTAGTGACATCGCGATGTGGAGAGCGATGTCGTTTAATTATCGGTCTACCCCGGTAGTGATCAGGGGATCACCGACGTCACAGTGGTACTTGAAGGAGATAAAAGGGAAATTCCCCAATGGGATAGCACTAGCCTGCATACAGCATGTGTTCTCGGAACTGCATTCTTGCTATCGACGGCATTTCTCAGCCATCCTGTCGACAAGACTTGTCGCCTGTAGAATATGTACGGAGGCAGATGGGGAGGTAGTTTTAGCCATCAAATTATCTGCAGCATATGCTGCGGCAGCTCCAACAACTATGGGACGAGTTTCCACAGGACGGCATTAGACATATTAATGACGTAATGCTGGATAGTGCCACCCCAGGTTTTAACGCTAAGGGTGGTGGGAAAATGTACGAAATGCACTTTTGATACGTAACATTTTTCCCAAATAAATTGCCCATTTCTCTTACTGTAACCAGGTTTTTTTGTGTCACTGGTCCCATTACTAGTGACAAGTTTATCCATTTCAATTTCTCCGTCTGTGTGCTGCAATTTTTTTTGTCAATGAGTGTATATTACAGTGAAGTTTAGCACTGGAGCCAGAAAATTATAACATGAATATGATGCTATAAAATGGCAGGAATATTCCATCCCTAGCGAAGTATATGTGAAGTGTGTCCGCAAACTGGAATTTGCATTACCTTGAAACACATCTTTTAAAACTGTATGCTATCTAAGCAAATTTCTGAACAACGAAAATTATGTTCGTCTTCATTCAGGATTTATCTCCAAGACACAGTGTACAGTGAGCTCTCTCCAGGAGAGCACCATAACTCAGATTGTGCAGCAGGGAATTTCCGTGTGCAAAATAAATCTTTCGCGGCTCCTGTGTACGTAATCTGGCGTGAGCTAGAGCGTGATCTGATAGAAGTTCGAGACAGCCAAGTGAAAAAGACAAATCTACTTCTGCAAAATAACGATGTGCTTCGCTACGTGTCTTCGTTGGCGAAGTACCAAGATCCGTGCTATCCGCGTCTTACGGGCAAACGAATTTGCCGGCAGGGAGCTGCAGCAACGTCGCGAGATCGAACGTGGAGCTGGTGTCACAGCAGTTGTTTCTCACTGCTAGTTTTAGGATTGTCTTTGACACGTGCAACTTATCTTTCAAGTACCTTTGTGCAGACTGTATGGTACCTATGTGCAGACTGAATGGTACCTATGTGAAGGCTGGATGGTACCTATGTGCAGGCTGGATGGTATCTATGTGCGTCCGTGACTCAGTATTTCACGTCGGGTTCAATAAAATGCAAATTGATGGCTGTTAGTATTGTGTCACAATATGCCTTAAAAACATTTTTCTGCTGTTCAGCTAAATTTGTAAGTTGTGGTATTATTCTTTCTTCAGAAAGTAGTATACAGTATATTAACGACACAATTTCAGATGGCTAATGAGCTTAACATCAGTGGAGAAATGCAATGTTTTCGAATGCCTTACGAGACAATAAAGAGTTTTATTAAAATTGCCTTTGTCCAACAGTATTCGAGCATATGGCTAAAATATTCACCCTTCGTTGGATTAATGCTTACGAAAAATCTGATTATATATAGTGTTTAAAGTCTCTAGCCTGAGTCGTAGGAAATGGAAATCTAATCATATGATGCGCTCAGTGCCAAAGGAACTTAAGCAACATATCAAATAAGTGGAGAAAAATTGGTGTCAGATATTTGACAAAACCAACAAGACTCCTCACAACAAATCTGTAATGGTTTTGTTTTTACTATCTACTCTTAGCAAATAACGATCACTTAAGGAATAGTTATCATGTTTTAAAACAGCACTGAAACACACCATATACAAAATAAATAGTNCAAATAACGATCACTTAAGGAATAGTTATCATGTTTTAAAACAGCACTGAAACACACCATATACAAAATAAATAGTGCCTCGCTTACTTTGGTATTTCATGTTTCTATATTAATTGATAGTTAATACATATTTAAAACAGTTTTCAGTATACTACTTATTCGTTTGACTGGCAGGCGGTGAATAACAAAAGTTGTTGAGTTAATACGTTCAGTGTAGTACCTATGGACTAACAGGAATGCAGTTTCTGATNGCGGTGAATAACAAAAGTTGTTGAGTTAATACGTTCAGTGTAGTACCTATGGACTAACAGGAATGCAGTTTCTGATACAACACATATAAAAACTGCAAGAAATAGTGTTCCTGCCATGCTGGATTTAGTTCGCTGACTCCAAGATTTCCTTGATTGTATATGTACAGATCTTAGAGTGTTTAAGTATTCTGTTATTCCTTCCTGAAATTTGTATAGCTGCTAATAGCAATGAACCACACGGACACTTAGATTTAATCCCCAGATCTCCGTTGTGATTTCAATCCGTTAAAACCGTTACGCTATGAGAACTTTTTTGCTTGATCATAGTTGATCTAGCAACGCTGAGTGGCTCGTGAAACATTTGTCAGGGCATTGTTTGAAAAAAAAACATTATAATCCGCATGATAAGCTAAATCATCCGACACACACCTACGACTACCCACTCTCCCGCAAACTTACTCCCACGTAAACAAGCACACATATACGATTCAACGTTTATTTTGAATTAATATAAGTCTACTCTAAATTAGCGAGCACAGAGACAAATACGTTATACTAATTTAGATTTTCCCATTTCGCCATCTTGGATTTTGTGCTGAACTGAATTACCGNACAGAGACAAATACGTTATACTAATTTAGATTTTCCCATTTCGCCATCTTGGATTTTGTGCTGAACTGAATTACCGCTATTAACACTTACGAACAGCCTGATGTAAATAATCGGATGCTCTAACTGAAGCTAGTTTGAACTGAAATTATTTAATTTCAATTTAATTTTTTTAAGAATTATACATTTTTTGCAAGGAAACTGCGTTTAAATTTAGAACTGAACAACCATTGCGAGAGAGGCTAGTGTTACTATGGGCTGCATATGTCACAATTCAGAATAATTTTATGTCACACAAAAGTTATTACATTCAAATAAAATTAACATTTTTTTAATTTTTATAAATAATAAAAACTCCATATTAATTTTCTGGTGTCAAAGATTAAATTTGAAAAAAAATGTAATAATTATTGTTTCCTGGAAGTCTCTGAGGTGAGATATTTGTACAGTAGTTCTGTAGTCATCCTTCCCAGTGTCTATCTGTGTAATTCTGTCTAGCTTGGTAATTCACGGTTTAGTGTCCTGGCGGCGTATATTTAAGTTGGTATGGAAAATGTGAAAACGTTCTGTAGATTTGTTGTTATTTATCCTGTCTCAAAGTTCCTGGCATACTCAAAATCAGAGACAGCCACTCGGAGCAAGTAAACAGCTGACAATATAATTTTTCTGCAATTTAATTTTTTTTAAATTTCAAATCTCTCCTAAACACGTACAATGGCAGCCATAAAAAGTGGCGACCTGCACCTCACACGTGCATCTGTCTTCCTTACTTTACTGCGCGTAACATTATGTATAAGGGGTCCTGTTCTTCTATCTTCACATCAAACAACCTCTATTACAGTGCTGTGTAAGTAAGTTGTTTATATTATTGTTTTAAGGTCTGCTTACAAAAATGGAATGTAACAATGCAAATGTTTGAAGTTATCTTACATGGTAGCAATTCCATTGACCATAAAACCAAGCGGGCTATGAAAACCGTTCACAGAAGTTTGGAATACATATTAACCGCAAATTTAGATGAAAGCAACATTTCTTTCCCCACACACCCACAAAATGTTGCTACGTCTTCTATTTAACAATTTTTATTTGAGAAGAAAAAAAACAGTTTTAGCGCACGATTCTCTAAATAAACAAAAGACAAATGCGGAATTCAATTTAATTTTATTCTTACAATTATTACTTAAAATGTCAAACGCTGTAAAGTTGACTTTCGCAGAATAAACTAGTCTACTAATAATGGGGCGATCTGAGAATGCCATACCAAAACATAGTTCTAGAATCTACAGCACATTATTGCCTTTACTTAAAACATTATTTTAATTCCGATTTGAATCTAATTAACTTTAAAAAATATAAATATTTCGAAAATTCAAAACATTAAATTTTTATCTGTGAGCTGATAAGTTGTTTGAATATTTGGAACGCATGCGAGAGTATAGTAATTTTGGTACTCTAAAAACATTTATGCAACTCAGTGTCATGTCTGAAATATGGCCATGTATAATTCAAATTAGACGTTCGTTCATTCCAACAGCTGCTCGCTTATGTTGAGAAAAGAAGAAATATTTGATGGCTACCACAGCAGGTCTAATATTCTGAGACTTGTCTCAAACTTCATGTCGCCTACAGCAACAACAACTGCAACATGACAACTCTTCGCGATAGGAAAACAATTACTAAAATTATGCATTTTCACGTAGTAAGATATATTATGTCACAGGACTATACAAATTTCTACCATTTTTTTTTGTGTGATATCCATTTACACGAGCGCACGATTACGTCAACCTTTTCGTATTTGATGTAACCATTATTTTAGCTTCATTACCGGTTTATGCCGATATTATCTAACACCACGGAAGTTTTTTTTTTGTTTCTGACCATAACGGGAGGTCATAAAATTTCAATTGCCAATCCCAAAATAAGTTTTACAACTTTGCAACACGCCCAAAATTTTTATTTTATGGTGGAGGAAAGAATAAGGAAAACGGATTTCCAGAAAGTTTGGAAGTGCAATTCCACTTCCGACTTGTAACCATGTTACATCTCTTTGGTGTATGTATTTACAGACATGATTGCAATCACAACGGTTTGAGTTCTCCAGTCCTTAGTCTTTCAGAAGAAAGGCGAGTCGGCGTTTTGAGCGCACCTTTAAGTATATACACACACGTTAAGAACACATGCACAACAATTTGAGACACTTTTGAAATATTGAGTAAGGAGGTAGAAAAATATTCGTCCTCGTCCGGGTACTTATTATAGTAAAATAATGAAATGAAACTGTGTATACATAATTTTTAATATGTGAATACACGGCGAAACAAATTTACCTCAGAACAATTATAAAGTATATGAATCTTTCTAAATAAATGCTAAACATTAAATTAGCATTACAATTAATAAATTACACTGTTCTAAAGTTAGGTTTCCTGCAGCAAGGTAATTGTGAAGGCCGTATACACATATTTCTTTTCACAGTAATTTGGTGCTGAAAAAAATTATATTAATACCCTTGTGAGGTAATGCGGGTGAAGATAAGGACAGTTGTGATAAAAAATATATAAACCAATTTTCAAGCATTGATAGTTTGCCACATAGCAAGACAGTAATAATTTATAATCGAATCTTACGAACAGGGTAAGTGTGCGAGTTCATTCGTTGGCAAGTTGATTTCAAACAGGAGACTGTGTATTCTAGCCTGCGTTTCCTTGAAAACCTGAAATTTTTCTGCCCCTATTTTTAATCAATTAGCAATGCATATGACACCTATACACAGTTGTGATTTTATTTATTAATTACAAAACCACAGGCAAAAAAATTATATTTTGCACCATGTCCACAGAGAAAGAGAGAAAGTGTTCCAGTTTCCCCACTCGTCCCTCTCTTTATAGCTCTTTTTCTTTATCGCCGATTCCTCATGTCTGCTTGTCCCTGACAGACTTTCCCATTCCTTTTGGCTTAATAACACAGTTTTTTTTTTACCGTCCTGCGCAAGCATGCGACGCGTAGCCAATGAAGTGAAATACTCTCGCGGTTTCATTTACATGTTGAATATTGTTTTTCCTCATAGCTCGTGTCGCCATCATACTTCACTAGGATCGCCTTTCACTTACCTGGAGACACCACCGGCTTATCCCGCAAACACACAGTTCCAGCGGTGAACTGTGGGCGACGTTGCGCAACGTATCTGTCGGTTTCAGCTCTACCCTACTCGAACATTCCCAAGGTTGTGGTGTCCATAAGGCAACGGGGTACAGCATAAAACACTTTCCCTAAATTACCACGGAATCAACCATTTTTAAGACATTTATTGCGGCCGTGTACCATTAAAGAACTTCCATACCGCATTCCAGTCTAATTACGATAGAAAACCGAGTAATGGAAACTCGATTGCAGATAAGCGAAAACTGCTCTAAAAGAAACAATGCAATCATACAAATAACGTCAGTTACTCAAGAAGTATTGATTGTAATTATTTTCATTGTACCTTGGCGAAGTGGTTAGTGATTTTCACTGCGTTTCTATAGATTTTCCCGATAAATTGCAGCGTAATAACTGATTTTAGTGAGTAACATTTCTTTGAATGAAATTATTTTTGATTGCAATGGTTATGTAGGTTCATTACCAACTGTAAAAATTAGTAATTTCGCATTAATTTGCAAATATATATATACAATTTAACTTTTTTTTCGTAATTCATAGAATCCAAATATAAATTTAATTTAAGTTAAAGGATTTTTCCGTTAAAAATTTTTATTTCCGTGAAAGAACTAAATATCAGTCGCGTCCACCAATCTAATGCATTACCCTTCAGTTTCTGAACGTACATCAATTTTTCGCCTAAGTTGTTCTCAATATTTCCCATTTTGTTTTTGCTATTTGTTGATTCATGACTTTATGTGCAGTCAATGCGTTTTTTTTCTTCAGAATATCCTAGTTAGTATGCCAATAACACCATAAGCCAAAAACAGTTGTAAAAAATATAAATTTGAAATAACCGTTTAAAAGAAAACGTTTTACCAGCAACATTTGCGGATGTGCTGCATCCGCATGTCTCCAAATTAGGTGAAAAATATATGTTCATGACTTTATTTTTTAAATAGGTACCTGCCGATAAGAATTTATTGCTCCTTATTGGAAGCCGATTCATAACCATAGACCATTTTTCCGGTGGCATATTTTGTTCCATATTCACTTAAAAGAACATTCATGCGCCGAGAGCTTCTACATTAGTTAATTATCTTCATAACATAAAATTATTTTCCATAAATTGTAAGTTATTTTCAAATTTCGTGATGTGAGTAATTTTTGTCGTGCACGATTCTGATTGGCTGAGCCCGTCAAACTTAGAAGAATTTCTAGAACAGGTTCTATATTCAAATATTTGATCGAAACTGAAGTAATTTAACTTCTGTTCAGACGAATACGGAGGCGTTTGTGACGTTTCAATGACGTCACAACTGTCCATCATTATTTGACCAAACTCATTGGTAGGGCCACCTTTTTTTTCGCGGAAATATTTACACGCATACCGGTCTTCGAGCTCCTACGCGCACTCTTGCAAATTCCCTTTCGTTATTGGCCGCGTATGTCTGCGAGGAGACATATTCCTACCTGGTTGGGCCAATCAAAACGATGCTACTCTGACAGTGAGTGTCCGTGATCCGCGGGCAGTCACTTATGACTAGGGCCAGTGACTTTTCGCGTGAAAATCGGAGCACACAGTAGACTTCAATACTATATACACACCTCAGCTGTTGTTGTACCTCTATTGGCTGCTGGTGCCGTGTCCGTCTTTGACCAAGCCACTCAGGACTAAGTAACTCCGACACTGAACCTTCGTGATTCGTGCGCAAACTGTTAACACGGGCCAGAACATGTTTTAGCCAATCAAAGAAGCTGGACGACCCTACAGTGCTTTGGATTCTATCATGTCCCGAAATCTTTTCGCGAAATATCACTGCCCGTACTTATGACACGTTACAGTTAAAATCATCCAATAACGTAAGTGCATCTGACATTAAAGTGTTTTTAAGTTTAACCGGCCGTGAAATATTCTTGCGAAAAGAGCATGCCGCTACTTACGGGAAGCAGTTTGGTGGGAAAATTTTTTTTTACTGTGTGACAGGGTCTTTACGCTCATGTAGCGAGGAGGCAGTGGCGAATACGACTCGCACGTAGTCCATAGACGACGTAGATAAGGCAGATTCTCGGTCACCATTCGAACTTGTTTTATTTTTGCTATGGACAAGTTATACTGATAGAACTCCGTATATTTCATTAGAGCTGGTCATTTTGCAGAGGGAGGAGGGGAAGAAGTCTTTAATTAAAGTATTTAATTATACGCGTTGAAGTCTTTCATGCTGCGTTTGTTTCCATGTAGTTTTACAACCGACCCGCTCATTTACGAAAATGAAATATAACATTTTACGCAAATTATTACTTTAAAATTGGGTTTCTTGACTATCGCTTAGAATTAATCAAAACTGGCTACAAAATTATTCTAAAAATTTGTCTTTAATATTGTGAGGGAGTGCCTGGAAACACCGCACAATTTTCGCCTACTATGCTGCTGAAGTACGTGTCTTACGAGGAATATCGGCTCGAATATTCAAAATACCTGTCTATGCCCCCGTTCGACGCCCGGCTATGCGGGACGGCAGGTGGAGGCCTGGCTTCCGGGACCGCGATCAGATGGTTGACTGGATGATGACGAGGGGTTCTC